>JBBPBX010010491.1:0-57784 GCA_038048925.1 Garcialebias charrua
AGATCCTCCCTGCCTCAGTTTCAACCTGCAACATGTAACTGTCATAAATGTGCTTATGATATGGTTTTTACTGGGTCATGCGGTGTCTTGCAGACAAAATGTGATTCATTTTTTTTCATGGACAGATCCTCCCTGCCTCAGTTTCAACCTGCAACATGTAACTGTCATAAATGTGCTTATGATATGGTTTTTACTGGGTCATGCGGTGTCTTGCAGACAAAATGTGATTCATTTTTTTTAAATATCAACGCTGTAACCCCCATGGTTTCTTTCCCTGTTTTCCCACCTTTGACCTTCATCCTGAGACGGATGAGAGAGGCCGCGCTGAAGAACATGTCATGTGTTTTGATAAGGCAGCAGCTTTTCACACTCAAAACCCTCTCCTGGATGACTGTGAATACATAATCACGCTGTATCGATGAAAATTGGTGCAATGTTAATAAATGCTCTTGAATCTTGAATGTCCAAAAGTCTTTCAAGTTCAGCTGAGACAGCTTGTCTGACAGAGAGCGGGAGCCTCCTTAGCTTTTGTTGAACAGGCTGCACACCCTCTCTGATTTTAATTTGGTGGATGAACCCTTTAGCAAGACCCAGTTTCTCTTTCATCACTGGTCCAGTTTTAATCTCTGTAACATTTTCAACTGGAGCTGCAGGTGAGGTAACTGTTGAAGAAAAATCATCATCTGAGTGCACAGTGTTGTTTGTAATACACAGTCTCAGTGTTTTAAAAAGGTCCATTCCCAGTAAAGCTGTTCCTGTTTTCACCACATAAAACTTAGCTGGCACTTTTGTGTTTTCATGCTGAACAGTAGCTGGTAGACATCCAATTACAGGGACTTCAAGTTTTGTATAAGTCACTAACTTTGAAGGCGGGTTAGTCAGCAGCACATCACTGAAGTATTTTCTGTAGAAATGTTCAGGAATAGAACCATGCTTTACTTCAACTCTTCTTCTCAGCAATTACATGCACAAGGTTGCAGCGCCCTCTAGAGTGTAATGCAGAACTGAATACACAACAGAGCAACATTAATTATACCAGAGTTTGGAGTTAAAGTAGGGAAGAGATTAAACAACAAATTATCAGTAAACACAGTAGAAATGATCGCAATATTAGCAGTTCAATGGATCAGTCATGCTCAGATTCCAGTTCATCAGTAATTACAGTAGTATAAAAAACAGTATAGTTCAGAAAGCAGACCAGACATATTGACAGAAATACAGCAAACACTATTCAGAATTAACATGATGGGGTTAACAGTTACATTTTTATGGATTCCAGCACACATAGGGATAAGAGGAAATTAAATGGCAGATAAAGTTGCAAAGGAGGCCACCAAAAAACATATCAGTGGAAATAAATGTAAAATTCAGTCGGGCAGAAATGAAAAATATCACAAAGCAGAGAATGAGGGAAAAATGGCAAAAGCAATGGGAAGAAGAAAGAAAATGTCTATGGTTCTAGAGAATTCAACGAAAAGCTGGAGAAATGAGGAGCGCTGAAAGAAACAGAAACTGTCATCTCAAGACTCAGATTTGAACAGGACATTATTCATCATAGGGAAACATAACACGGGTAAATGTGACTATTCTCGAAGTCGACGTGATGTCACGCATCACGTGATTTCAACATCAGGTTTCGTTGTGGGGGTAAACTGCGGTTTAGACTTCGTTTTGTTGAGGCTCTGGTTTAAGTCGAATCGAATATTTTTGTGTAGCACACATCTTTGGAAGGATGTCTTATGAATACGAAGACAGTTTACTACCAGATGCGCGACAGCGGGACAGTATGAAACTGAAACTGTCTGGACTCCAAAAATGTCCGTATAAACTACCGGTTGATATGTGGGTAAATAATAATAATATATACAGTATTTGTACCTCTTTATTTTATCTTTTTTAATGTTCTGATTTATTTGCACAACGGGAGCTGCAAAATTATTTTATTGTTCATTATCTAACAGCAGTTAAGACTTATAAACACACATGGTTAACTTGCAAACACTGTGGTTATGTGCAATAAGGTTATGTGCAATAATGGCCACCTGACTTTTTGATATGGCTGATACTGTTGTTTTTACTGTATTTTTTATTTTATCTATTTTTATTCAATTTTTACCTCTGTATTTTATCTTTCTTAATGTTCTGATGTATTTGCACAACGGGAGCTGCAAAATTATGTCGTTCATTGTCTGTGGACCGCACAATGAAAGACTGCAGTGTTTTTTTCAGTGCAACAATAACAATAAAAATTGTTTTCTCTAATTGTTGGTTCTTTATCATCTTGTTTGTTAGCTGTTGTATACAAGCAAAAGTTAATTAAGTCTCACAGTGTTGCAGAACAAGTATGTTTGTCAAAGTCTGAAGCAAAGACGCACATTCAATACTGTTAATGACACCTATACTTTAAGCTTGTTTAAACTTCATGTCAGTGGTAGAACTAATATTTTTAAAAGTTTTTCATACTGAAACTGAATATGCAAAAATGTTCACATAAAAAAGGGAAACAGCACAACATAAATGATGGTTTCGTCCTATTTTTAATGTTTATTACTCATTGTATTAAAGACAGACAATTTTTTTTTCATAATTTGTATCCTATCTAAGCATTTCAGTTTTAAAACAGCTCTTTCACATGCCACCGAAAATACAAATCAAATCAAAGGATTGCAGAAGAATAAAAAATATTATGACACTATTTTCAGAAAGTATTACTTTCTACAATAATTATCAAATAAACAAACTAAAATTTGAACTTTACAAATGAAACACTATCATACCATATATACAACTGTAGGCTCAATTGGTCAATATTTTTAAAACAAAGCCAACAGGTTAACTGCATGCAGCAGTACTATTGTCTAAAAACAATCCCCTGTCCCAGGTTTGTCAGTGATGCACAAACAGTCAGAATTTTGTCACAGCTTGACAGTGGGCAATCCATACTTTCGTCTTTGCAACTCTGTATGCAGCGAACAGGTAAAGAACCTTTCAGGATACCAAAACGGTTCTTCATCAGTCCAATCACTCGCTCCACATGTATCCTGACAGGAACCTTCAGAAGAGCAGGAACCTTCAGAGGAGCAGGAACCTTCAGAGGAGCAGGAACCTTCAGAGGAGCAGGAACCTTCAGAGGAGCAGGAACCTTCAGAGGAGCAGGAACCTTCAGAGGAGCAGGAACCTTCAGAGGAGCAGGAACCTTCAGAGGAGCAGGAACCTGAGGAGGAGCAGGAACCTGAGGAGGAGCAGGAACCTGAGGAGGAGCAGGAACCTTCAGTGGAGCAGGACAGATGAAATTTTTCGTGAAACTTCAACTTCTTTTGCAGACAGTTGTGTTTTGCCCCTAGTAAATGCTGGTGTCAGGAGCTCTGCGCTGCACAGTGTGGCAAAGTCAATCAATGAATTGTTGACATGCGTGTCATCTTCCGACGGCTGTTGTGAAGCCAAATGATGTGTTGGGGATGCTGTGGATCTCTCTGGCATGGAAAGCTTTCTTCGTGCTTTGGGCGTTACTGCTATTGGAAAAAGAGGAGAAATATTTTAATCATGTTAGCAGTAACACACAGTACTTTAATATTTCTGACACACACATGAACACAATATTAGAACTTTCTTTGTTTTAGGTTTCAGGTTTTCCTCACTGTTTAGGTTATCTGTTATGAAGATATATATATTAAGTTACGTATTCCCTTAGTAAATTAAATCATTACATACCTGGTTTCTTGGCCCTCCGAGCAGCTCTTTCATATCGTGCAACCTTTAGGGAAGGTTTGTTAGCTGTAACTTCAACTGACTCTGGGCGCTGAGGGAAGATGGATGGAACATAGTCTGGATGGGACTGGACATTTACTTTCCGTCCTAAAGATAACAAAGACTAGAATTACAACAGTCTCAGAAAAGGTGTATTTTTATGTATTTGACTCAACACTGGCCAGGCAAGTGCATGGCCTACTGATGTTTAATCAATTACAGTGCTAACAACTGTTATAAATGACCTCTATTTTCTTTTTTATGTTTCTAAAAGCAATACTAATACGTACCGGTAATAAAATGTGCCGAACACACATACGTGTGCTTGCTTCGTGGTGACCAAAGCTTTGCAGGATTTACAGATCCATCTGGTTTTTGGATGCCTCTGTTGACTGCAGCTTTCCATTTCTCCCTTCTCGCTCCTGATGTAGGAAAAATGAAGTAGTTTCTATCGGGATGTTTTTTTATGTGCGAAGTGCAGTCCTTAACGCAGCAACTTTTCACCATTTTACCAATTTCACCCGCCGAAGCACTCGTTTGTATACCCCCAAACAAGACTTCCGCAACACAGTCACGTGACAAAGTACCCGGCTGTTCGACTTCGAGAATTGTGGGGAAGATGAGACCATACAGCATGTGCTATGATCTGCATACCATCTTGAAAGAAGACAAATGATTCAAAGACTCAATGCCTGAGTTGCTACAAGAAAACTCAAGTTCTGCATGCACCAACATTTTGCTGAAATACGTAAAAAGGACTCATTTGTTCAACAGAATCTGAGCGATATTTATTTATTTATACATCCTTATGGAGTTTTATTTATTTATTTGAGCGACATTCCAGTTTGCATCCTAAACCAGCAGATGGCGGTAATGCTTCAAAACCTTGAATGCCAACCGCCAAAGAAAACTTAAGAAGAAGAAGAACACACGAAGAAGAGTGACCGGAAGTACGTCCTTTAACGACGATAAGAAATGAGAAGTATTGTGTTGTATTTTTAGACTACGGGTTAGTTTTCTGTAACATTTGCAGAAATCTCATCTTCTTGAGTTCGGTTCATCTGTACCAGTTCCGTGTCTATTATTTTAAGGAAGCTTTAGCTAACAGAGATGAGGAGACATCAGGCTGAACAACAACAAGAACTGGCTACGGAAGAAATGGAGGTTCTGGAAACAACAGATGCAGAGTATAAAGAGGAACAGTGTCGTTTAAAGGACAAACTGCAACACAACAAAACCCAAGATGCTGCTTTCAACCCAAAAGTTCTGCTTCACAGATCAGGTTTGTATCTAAACTTTCCTGTTTTTCAGTGATGATTTTGGGTGCAGTTTCGCAGATTACAGGTTTGAGTCTTCGAGGCTCATTGAGACTAACATGTATAAATAAAGGTTGAATTTTACCAAGGTCAAGTACACACTAACTTTTATTAAGGTCAATTACACAGTACTGTATACAGTGATCCTTTTCACATGACGTAGCGACCTGTAGATCACGTGACCGATGCTGGTTCTGCTGTCGTTGCCAAAAGGAGGACGGGAGCTTGGACGGCGGCAGGTTTGAAAACTCAAAATCGAGAGATTTGGAGGAATAAATTTTCAAAGGCGGAAGACTGCTAAATCTTGAAATTGACTGTAACTCGGAACTGTCAAACAGTTACAAGTTATGCGGAAGAGAGAAGCTGTAAACGGCTGTTGAACTGAACTATTGTTTGGCTGCTGTGATGTCGGTAGAATAGACCTTTTACCAGTTGACGTCATCACGCACAGCTCGCCTGAAACGAGCGTTCTGATTGGACGGCAAAAAGCCCTAACCGGATTCAGGGGCTAAGCAAGGGGTCGATGAGCTTCGTAATGATAGCGAGTTGTAATTTAGAAGCTTGTTTTCTTAAAATAGTGAACAACCGCTGGTCAAAATGCCTGAACATTGTGCCGCGGACACGAGAGGAGGAAACCGCACGCCCATACACATTGTCTTAGACAGGGTTGCTTTTTTTGGCTACAGATGAACCGTGCGCGCGGGGCTGCCTGGCCTGCACCTTCACCCAGCCAGGAGCCACTAAGTCCCGGCTACACCTGATCCAGTGCGCCCTGGAGGTCCAGAACCGGCTGGACCCAGCTAGGAGCCACTAAGTCCTGGCTACAGATGAACCGTGCGCGCGGGGCTGCCTGCACCTAAGTCCCGGCTCAAAAAATCATGCATTTACTGGTAGCTTAATGATTTTAGAAGATTCGGTTAACGGTTGGCTTATCAAACGTTTTGACATTCCACTCACCTGCTCTTCAGTGGGGCCGAAGGAAGAATCTCCTTGCATGTCGCAGGTCGAAACAGGCAGAAACCCCACACACGCAGCGGAGACCGAAGAACAACGCGGTCTCGTCGAACTAGCTAGCTGCTGCTAGCTTAGCAGCTGTCCAGTAGCATTCCGCTGCGGGAGATCGTTCTCCGCCCTGTCTGTTTCCCATATCCAAGATGTAATGTAGGAACGTAATCCACGGAGCTTGGATCATTAATGTCCATGCCAGATAAAAAACGCACACACGTTGATGCTTCGTGCCGGGGTGAAATCCTGCCTGTACCGGTCACCGGCCGGCGGTGGTACGGGTTTGCTCCACATCTTCCTTCTTTTAGTCGCTCTACTCGACTTTCCCAGAGGGACGTTGTAAAACGAACAAGTCTCACCTTCTTCTTTTACTCGTTGAAGTTGCCTGGAACAATTATAAACACAATAAAAGTCTTATTTCTCCATCGCGACCGTTGCCAGTAACGACAGCGTACCCGTGCTTCCGGAAAATTCTGGAAAAATGCGAGTGCGCATGCGCGATGACGTCAACTGGTAAAAGGTCTATTAGAAAGACGCAGTCGGAACAGCATGGATGATGGTGAAGAGGAAGAGGAAGAGATAGACGAACAAATTGAAGGGAAAAAGTGGGAGAATGTGGGGAAGGGTGGAAAGAAACAGAGAGCTAATGAAAAAAAAAAGGGGAAAAAAAAGAAATGAGGAAACTACAGAAGAAACTGATAGTGATGATGCGTCAAAAAATCCATCTATGAATGTCATAATAAGATTTGAGGAAGAAGGGGGAGTAAAGAAAATTGACCCACTTAAGCTAACAAACACACTTAAAGCACAAGTTGGAGAAATCAAATATGCTAAAATACTGAGAGACGGAAATCTTCTGATCGGGTGCAATACAGAAGCTCAGATGGAAAAAGCGAAGAAAATTGGATGGGTGTGCAAAATTAAAGTCAAAACAGTTGTAAGAGTAGGTGAAAAAAGAGATAATGGAAGTAGAGGAGTCATTGTAGGAGTACCTTTAAATGTAAACATGAAAGACCTGGTCGGGAATCTAAAGCAAAGAAATGAAGAAGTAAAAGGAGCAAGAAGAATGACTAGAGGTCCAGAGAAAGTTGAAACTGAAACTGTGCTGGTGGAATTTGAAACAAAAGATGTGCCAAAGGAAGTTTTCTTTGGCTTGATAAGATTTAGTGTTAGGGAATTTATACCTAAACCAGTGAGATGTTTCAACTGTCAGGGATTTGGACATATTGCTAAAGTGTGTAAAGGAAAAAGGAGATGTGCCCGATGTTCTGGGGATCATGAATATGGAAAATGTGGAGCTGGAGTCAAACCAAAATGCTGCAGCTGTGGAGGAGAGCATAGTGTTGCTTTCTGGGGGTGTGAAGTGATGAAGCAGCAAACAGTTGTGCAGAAAACAAAGGTCACGCAGAAAGTAACATATGCAGAAGCATGTAAAATGGTTGAAAAAGAGAAACCACACGGAAAACCAAAAATAGAAGAGAGAAAAATAGAAGAGAAACAAGTAATCCAAAAGGTTATGGAAATGGTTGAAAGAAAAATAGATGAAGAGAAGAAGAAGATGGTGACATTTATTGCAGGAGTAATAAATGCAACATCAGACGTGAAGTCCAAAACAGAAAGAATTCAAATCATTGTGAAGGCAGCATGTCATAGTCTAGATATGAAGAACATCAGATGGGAAGAAGTAAGGGAAGAGCTATGTAGCCAAACAAGTCAAGAAGGATCATGTGGTTAATTCTTATCACAATCCTAATCCTACAGTGGAACGCACGGAGTCTTTTGTCAAATGGTCAAGATTTTAAACAGTTTATTTATGAAGAGACAGAAAAACCTGACATAATCTGTATACAGGAAACATGGTTGAAGGCTTCTTTAGATTTTAGAGTTCATGGATATACTGCAGTTAGATTCGATAGGAAAAAAGGGAATGGAGGTGGGTGTCTTTCTCTGATTAAAGAAGGTATTCCGTATAAAATAATTGAAAGGAAAGGAGACTTAGAATATGTAGCAATTCAAATATGGATAGAAGGAAAAGAAATAATGATTATAAATTATTACAACCCGTGCAAAAAGATTGAATTAAGTGAACTTGAGGAGATAGGTATGAAAGGAAATATTATTTGGTGTGGAGACTTTAATGCCCATCATTCACTATGGGGGAGTGAGAAAATAGATTATAATGGTAATATATTAGAAGAATTTTTGGATGATAAAAATCTTGTATGTTTGAATAATGGAGCGAAGACAAGAATCGATATTAATTCTGGTAAAGAATCGGTATTAGATTTAACATTTGTATCTAGCTGCTTGGCTCCATTATGTGAATGGCAAGTAAGAAATAAATCATTTGGTAGTGATCATTATGTTATAGTCAGTAACATAAGGATGGGCCAGATCCAGATTCCTGAATTAGTGGGAGGTAAGTGGATATTTGAGAAAGCAAATTGGGAAAAATATAAGTATTTATGTGAAAGGAACCTTTTATGTGTTCAAAATGGTTGGAGTATTGAAAAAATGAGTAAAGAGATGAGTCATAGCATTTTAAAAGCTGCTGAGGAATCTATTCCAAAGACTTCAGGTAAAAATAGAAAAAAATTAGTTCCGTGGTGGAATACTGATTGTAAAACAGCAGTAAGAGAAAGAAATAAAGCATTTAAACTGGTCAAACGGTCCCATAATTTTCAACATCTAATTGAATATAAAAAAGCACAGGCAAAAGTAAGACGTACAATAAGAAGAGCAAAGAGAACTCATTGGAGAGACTTCTGTGATACAATTGGTAGTAGGACACAAATAGGGGAAGTTTGGGGTATGATCAAAAAAATGGGGGGGGACAGAAGAGACTGGAGTTATCCAGTACTTAATAAAAATAATCAAATAGCAATAACTGATAGAGACAAGGCTGATATTTTAGCGAACACTTTTGTTGAAATACATAGTGGGAAAAATTTATCAGATGATGACAAACAGAAAAGGGAGATAACTAAAAGAAGAAATGTAGAAGCTTTAAGAAGAAAAGAGAATATTAATCAAGATCTGATAAACTGTCCCTTCTCTATTGGAGAACTGAAAAGAGCTTTGGGAAAAACTAGGAACAGTGCTCCAGGGAAAGATGAGATATGTTATAATATGTTAAAAAATCTAAGTGATGAAGGATTACATAAACTTTTAATGTTATTTAATAAGATATGGAGAGAAGGGCATTTACCATATAGATGGAAAGAAGCAATTATTATCCCAATTAAGAAACCTGGGAAAGATCACAGTAATCCTGTAAATTACAGACCTATTGCGTTAACCTCTAATATGTGTAAATTGATGGAAAGGATGGTGAACGAGAGATTGATGCATTATTTAGAGTCAAGAAACATCATTACACACCATCAGAGTGGGTTTCGTAGAGGAAGAGGAGCAATGGATCCTATTTTATGTTTAGAGGACGATGTTCGAAAAGCCCAGATAAATAAGGAAACTGTTGTTTCTGTGTTTTTTGATGTAGAAAAAGCATACGATATGTTATGGAGAGAAGGGTTAATGATTAAATTACATCAGGCAGGAATAGGTGGAAACATGTTTAATTGGTTAAAGGATTTTTTATGTGATAGAACTATTCAAGTTAAAATAGGATCATATTTATCACAGCAATATAAAATAGAAAATGGAACCCCTCAAGGAAGTGTGATAAGCCCTACACTATTTTCAGTTATGATTAATGACATTTTCAAAGACATATCTTTCAGTTATGGTAAATCCCTTTTTGCTGATGATGGAGCATTATGGAAAAGGGGGAGAAATGTGGAACATCTTATTTTAAAACTTCAGGAAGGGATAGATAAAGTAAGTGAGTGGGGAACAGAGTGGGGCTTCACATTTTCAGTTGAAAAGACAAAAGTCATGTTCTTCACAAATAGAAAGATTGGAGTTAAAAAGTTAAAATTATATGGAAGAGAGTTAGAAAGTGTTGATTATTTTCGGTTCTTGGGAGTAGTGTTTGATAAGAAATTAACTTGGAGAAATCACATAGAGCATATCATAGTGAAGAGTA
This sequence comes from Garcialebias charrua, assembly GCA_038048925.1. Taxonomy (NCBI): domain Eukaryota; kingdom Metazoa; phylum Chordata; class Actinopteri; order Cyprinodontiformes; family Rivulidae; genus Garcialebias; species Garcialebias charrua. The sequence continues at coordinate 10,114 of JBBPBX010010491.1, forward strand.
AAAAGGTAATAAACATTATGAGGTGTTTAGCAGGGTTGACATGGGGTGCAAATTTTGAATCTCTTAAACATATTTATGTGTCACTAATCCGGTCAAGAATAGATTATGGGAGTGTGGTGTATGGATCAGCAGCTAAAACTCTATTAAGTAAATTAGATGTCATCCAAGCTAGAGCACTGAGAATTTGTTTAGGGGCAGTAAAATCAACTCCAGTATGTGCTCTACAAGTAGAAGCAGGAGAAATGCCATTATGCATTAGAAGACAACAGTTAATGGTTAATTATTGGATAAATTTGAAAGGACATAATGAAAATCATCCAGTTAAGAAAGTGTTAGAAAACTGTTGGGAAAGAGGAAAGGAGCCTAAACATAGTTTTGGGTGGATTGGGGATAGCAACGCAAGAAAATTTCAAGTATATAACAAAGAATTTTATCCAACTGTACTATGGCCTTTAAGGCCTACATGGACATGGAAATACATTAATGTTGATAGTTCATTACGAAATATTAAAGGGGACCTCAGATGTATTTTTTAAATTTTTATGGTATTTCTGTGGGATATCCAGACCCTATTCCTTCAATTTAATGCACAAAATAATTATTAGATAATCAATTATACCCTTTTTAATTCTGCCATTTTTAACTTTCGTTTTGAACGACCGGTTTCTTGAAGTCCACGCCCTTCAACGATCTGTTCACGCCCTCTGTAACAGCCAGTATCTGTAATGTGTTGTTGTTTTAAAATTAGCTCTTTTTTTATTACTCATTTGACTTACTGTTAGTGTTAGCTTAAGATAACTTACCGAAACCCGTCTGAGCGCGCCGCAGTTTGCTGCTCCTTTTAGCATTAGACCACCCGAATCCGAAGCTAATGTTAGCTTGTTCCTCTTCCGGTTTTCGCCAGCTCCGCTCGTTGCACGCGATGAGATTTTGGGAGTTATCGCTGTTCCAGTGAAGACAACACAAAGTTCACCAAGTGTCTCCCGTAAATTAATCTGTAAGGAGAAGGTCCTCTTGCTGCGAGCCTGCTGCGAGGCTGCTGCAAGGCTGTACAGTTGAAGCTCCGCTCCATCGCGCCGGAAGAGGGTCCCGTCGAACCCGGTCCTTCCGCCTGTGGTCCGCTCGTTTAATTTTTGCCGGCTGCGCGTTGGCAGCGATCGCAAATACACTAAAAATTGAACTAAAACATAAAAATAACAATTATACTTTATTTATAAAGCCATTTAAAAAAACACAGCTGCAACAAAGTGCTGTACACATGAAATTAAGAACATATAAACAAAAGATGAGATGAAATCATGAAAAACAACAGTCATGTGTTTAATACAGAAGTGGGTTGAGCCTAACCAGGGGTTGCTAGGTGAGGGGCTGGACTCAGGTTTGATCTGATTGGCTGGCGGCTTGTGACGTCAATAAATGCAGGAAGTGTGAATCCTGGTGTATTTATCAAAAATAAATAAATCTACTTAGAGTAAATAAACCACTGGGTGCATTTTTTTGGCACAAGGACTGTTTTTTTATGAAGTAAATACCCAAAGTTTAGTAAAAAAACATTAAAAAGTGAATTTTGCATGTGTGGTCCCCTGAAAAATACCACAGATATTTGCCAAGAATTTTATGATTGAGTAGAGAAAAAGTATAATGATTATTTGCAAATTTATACGGATGGTTCAAAAGATCCAATAACTGAAGCAACTAGTATAGCAGTAGTGATTCCGGAGTTAAAGATTAAGCTTTCGAAAAGAACATCTAATTTTCTAAGTATATATACAGTAGAATTGTGTGCTATTTTATTGGCTTTAGAATGGGTGGAGGATACTAGAATAAGTAAAATTATAGTTTGTAGTGATTCATTATCAGCACTGTTGAGCATTGCAAAGGGAAGCTCATGCAATCAACACATTTTGTATGAGATTCTTTTTGTTCATCAAAGACTATGTGAACAAAATAAAAATCTAGTAATTATGTGGACTCCTGCCCATGTGGGTATATTAGGCAACGAAATATTTGACATATATTTGGCATATTTGGCAGCACGGTGGCACAACTGGTAGAGCTGCTGCCTCTCAGCGAGAAGGTTGCCGGTTCAAATCCCGGTCCGGGGCCTTTCTGGGTGGAGTTTGCATGTTCTCCCCGTGCATGCGTGGGTTTCCTCCGGGTACTCCGGTTTCCTCCCACAGACCAAAAAACATGCTTGTTAGGCTGATTGGTGACTCTAAATTGACCCTAGGTGTGAGTGTGAGAGTGGATGGTTGTTTGGTGTGAGTGAGACAGGTCCCTCTTGTAAATGAGTCCCCGTGACTCAACGAGGCTAGCCTGTATAAATAAAGGTTGAATGAAATGAATGAATGAAAGGGCAGATAAGTTGGCTAAAGAAACTAGTAAAAAAGTAGACATTGATATGCCGATAAAGTTAACTAAATCTGAAGGAAAAAGTATAGTTTGGAACGAAAGCAAGAAATTATGGAAAATGAGATGGGATAATGAGACAAAAGGGAGACATTTATATAGGATACAGAATACAGTTGATGTTAATAGACTCAGAGGAATAAATAGGAGGGAGGAGATAATTATAAATAGAATAAGAACTGGGCATAGTTTATTGAATGACACTCTTTTTAAGATGGGGAAACATCTTACTGGTTTATGTGATTGGTGTAATGCCGCAGAAACAATAGAACATGTTTTTAATAATTGCAGGAAATATGTGGGTCATAGGAGAATATTGAGAATGGAAATTGGTTATAATAGGGAACTAAAGTTGGAAGAAGTCGCTGCTCAGCTGAGTAGTGATGAAGGGAAAAGAAAGATATTTCGTTTTTAAAAAAATACTGGACTCAATAAGAGAATTTGAGAAAATAAATTAATATATAAGCACCAAGAGATGGCAGTAGTGCAACAATGATGGATGCAAGCTGCCGTTAAAAACCAAAGAAGAAGAAGAAGAAGAAGAAGATCACGTGACCGAATCTCCATTTTGTTGACGGAAGTAGCCGAGTGTTCAGTGTGTGTAGACGCGCCGGTTCGTTTCTTTGTTGTTGGATTACTAGTAGTTTTGTAGCAATCATGGTCCATGGTTGCGTTGTCGTTCGCTGCAACAACCGTGCTGGTTGCGGTGATGTGAAGCGGTCCTTTTTTTTAAATTCCGAAGGTCTTAAAACACCAAGGAGAAGCAACGGAAGAACTCTCAGCAAAGCGAGGTGACTTGTGGCTGGCGAGATGCTTTTCACTGACTATCGCAGGGATTTCACCCCATCAAAATATTCAAGAGTATGTTCAGACCACTTCAAAAATGGTGAGTGTTGTTAAAAACACAGAAAAATGGTAAAATGTAAATGAACAGTCAGTTAGCTGAACGCTGAGTAATCAACCCATGTAAATGTGCATGTAGACTGTCAGATTATGCACAACAGAAAGTCAGGGCAGGTTGTGACTTTTTCTTTTTCCTGTATTTTCCAGGTAAACCTGCTGGCCTTTTTGACCAGACAAATCCTGACTGACTGGGCTCCTTCTCTCAACCTGGGTTATGACATGTCTGCACATTCAGCCAGAGAAAATGCATCAAACAGGTGGCTATATCATGTCATTGCCTTGTATAACAAGCAGTCATATTTTGTATAATTATGACTCTCTGTGGTTAAGTTAAAGATGCTGTTAACAGTGTTTCATTTGAAATTAAAGTGAAGTTATGGTTTATTAACAAGTACTTCTTGTTACATAGAAAAAGCACAAAAAGTCTGTGCTCACCTAATGCGATTTAACCATACGTCCATATCTCATACAAGCCTGTTATTTTTGTTTATGATAATAATAATAATAGAAATAATATTGCATTAGTCTTTCTTTTTGAGGCCCTCAAAGACGCTTTACAAATTTCTTGCATCATTTAATAAGACACACATTCACACACAATGTTTTATGAAGTAGAAGTTTTAAAGTGCAAAAGCAGTTGATCACATATCAAAGTTATATTACAGTTGTTTAGTTGTGCTTCGTTTTTTCTTTACGAGGTGTGTGTTGTACATTGACTCAGACTGAAAGTAATTACATCAAATTTGAGATTTTATTTGTTTTTTTCTCCTCCTTCAACAACTCTGATTATGTTCATCTGTTCACAGGTATGCTCGTGCACAGGGCAGGCGACAGAAGAAGAAGCAGTGTGAAGCCATCGCAGCGGCGTTACTGGAACAGACTCCAATTCCCACACCACCTCCACAGCTTCACCAGACACCACCACAGGATGGAGTTGCTGATGAGGAAACCAGTGGTGATGGTGCCAGTTCAGAACTGCAATTAGGAAACCAGAAGAGAGTAGAGTTTCAGCAAATGTTGACCAGAATTAAAAACTTGGAAGACTCTCTAGCTGCTGCAACAATTACATCACAGTCCTATGAACATAACATAGAGAAGGTTAAATATTACACAGGACTCCCTAGTTTTGTAACACTCATGTCAGTCTTCACTTTAGTGGAACCATTCATTCTAGAAACAGTAAAGTGCAAGATAACAAAATTCCAAAAACTGATTTTGACCCTGATGAGACTTGACAAGAAGTCTTGTTTTGGTGATGTAAAAATGTTACTCTTTAAAGTATGTATTACCGTAAGTAATTATCAGCACTGTGCAGCTGAACTGTGTCGTATGATGTTGATAAGAAACTGGGAACAATGTACATGAACTGTGAAACTGATGGACTTAAAAATAAAACATGATTTTTATAAACCATAGACATACACCTGGAAAAGACTTATTTTAGAAGACACATTGATCTGTACCAGACCTGAAGTCGGTCTGCAGCATATAATTATTGTAGTTAGAAGTTGACTCCAGATGGTTAATTTGGGTTTTTCTTGTGTCATCTTACTATCACAAAAATTAAATTTACCTGTCAGCATTTGATAGTGTTTTGAAATTAGTAGCGATAACCTTGACTTTGTAAGCTTACTATAATTTCATACGGTTATATTATTTCATTAAGTAATGGGCAAATAACTTTGACAAAAATAACAACAAATCTGCAGACTTGTGTTTAGAAATGTGTTTTACATTGTATCCTCTATGGCTAAAACAACGACATACAGCCTTTCTGGCATTATTCAAAACATTTCATAATTATTTATACTGTTCTGCTGAACACAACTATTTCGACCCCTCGGCAGGTCTCATCAGGCGGTGATGGCTTTCATGTAAAAAGCAACATGTATGCCATAGATTTCCCCGCTATAGTTGTGGGTTTGATAATTTTTTGTCAGGTGTGGGTTTGTTTGTAACTTGTTTTTGTTTGGGTTCGTTACTTTGTAACCTTTTTTTTTAGGGGGGTGTTTCTAATCTAAGGCCAGGTAGAAACTGGTTTGAATCAGGACAGTTTTAGTGACACTGGTTTAAATCTGGACAGTTTTAGTGACACTGGTTTTAATATGTTGTAGTGACACTGGTTTAAATCTGGACAGTTTTAGTGACACTGGTTTAAATCTGGACAGTTTTAATGACACTGGTTTTAATCTGTTGTAGTGACACTGGTTTGACAGTTGTAGTGACACTCGGTCCAGACAGACTTCGGCAGCTCATAAGGGTCTTTGCCCTCAATACAGCCAATTTTATCCAGATACCTTTGTCTTGCTTTCGCATCCAGTGTGTCCTGGTACCGCTCCGTGTCCCGGTAATCTCCGTTTGCGTTGGTCAGCGGCTTTTTTGATGTTTTTTTACGTGTTCGTTGTTGTTCGTCCATACTCGCTCGTAGCTAAATGCTAAATGCTAGTCCTTCAAGATGGCGATGACCGAAAAAAAAAACACCGGATATGACGTCAGTGAAAAGCATCTATCCACAGTATTCCTACCACAGATACTGTATATATACATATGTATATATATCTATGATTCCTACGCCCCATGACGCTTTGCGCGAAATGTGCACATGACTTCCGGTTGACCGGAAACACCGTTTGTTTACATGCGAGTAATACAGTTGAAGACAGTCCAAACTTTGTTGTTTTAGTTCATTAAAAATGTGGGAACACCACTCGTTTTGTTAAAAGAGGAGGGACAAATAAAAAGAAATTACAGATGTTACCTGATCGCGCAGACATAATTTAAAAATACATAAATAGCGAACGCGTTTGCTCCGGCCTCTCGGCTAAGGTTTGTTAGCAGCTATCTCGGCTAAAAATACCGGTCGCGTCTGAGATCTATCGTTTTAAGACAGTAAATCTTCCAAAACTCTCATTAATAAACCCTCCCCGAATAAAAAGATGTTACCTGATCGCGCAGACATAATTTAAAACTACATAAATAGCGAACGCGTTTGCTCCGGCCTCTCGGCTAAGGTTTGTTAGCAGCTATCTCGGCTAAAAATACCGGTCGCGTCTGACATATATCATTTTAAGACAGTAAATCATCCAAAACTCTCATTAATAAACCCTCCCCGAATAAAAAGATGTTACCTGATCGCGCAGACATAATTTAAAACTACATAAATAGCGAACGCGTTTGCTCCGGCCTCTCGGCTAAGGTTTATTAGCAGCTATCTCGGCTAAAAATACCGGTCGCGCCTGACATATATCATTTTAAGACAGTAAATCATCCAAAACTCTCATTAATAAACCCTCCCTGAATAAAAAGAAATTACAGATGTTACCTGATCGCGCAGACACAGCCATAGAGAAGGATGCAGGAACACTCTTTCTTTGTTTTGGGTCCGTGTTGAAAACACTGTTGTTTTAGCCAAAGATTTAGCTTGGTCCGGTTGTTGGTGCAGCCGCGAACAGCACAGCAGGTACCTGAACCCCGGTAGGACATTTCAGTAAACGTTCCGTTTAAACAAAAGCTGTGTTTGCTCCGATAAAATGAATGAAAATAACTTTCAAAAACACCCGCGATCCATACTCCGCCTATGGAATACAGGCACTTCCGGTGTCGGACAGGAAGTACAATGCACATTCGCTTCTACAGTGACATCCCCAAGAATAAGGTGGATAGTCAAAGTCAACTTTATTGTCAGAACTGCAATATGTACAGGACATACACAGGATTGAAATTGCGTTTCTCTCAGTCCCTCGGTGCAACAGTAACCATTTAAACACTAAAACACTAAAACATTTAATAAACATAAGCATAAAATAGTAAAAGTGTAACACTGTCCTGAGTTTTTGCATAGTAGTATAAAAGTATGAAAATTTACACCAACACTAAAACACTAAACATTTAATGAACATAAGCATAAAATGAAATAATAAAAGTGTAATACTGTCCTGAGTTTTTGCATAGTAGTATAAAAAGTATATCTATAAAATAAACTGAAGGTTCTAGCATTGACATTTGCAAAGAGTGGCAAAGCAGCATATGAGTTAATGTACACAGTATATGTATGAGGTAGTTGATGTTGGTATAGAGGCAAAGTGGCATATGCAGTAAGGCACATAAGGCACATTGGGCATCCTTAAATAAGGCTAGTCAGAGAATACTGTATATGTATCAGCAGTAGTGTAGATATAAAAGTAGTGTAAATGTAAACAGTAGTAATAAATGTAAACAGTAGTAATAAATGTAAACAGTATTAATAAATGTAAACAGTGAATGTAAACAGTAGTATGACTATAGGCAGTAATGTAATACAAACATTAGTGCAAATATGAGAAGTAGTGCAAACTGAATGAGCACATGACCGAGAGTTTAGTGAATAACCCGTTTGATGACACAGAGTCCAGTGTTAAAATCTTTGTGTTGTGTGGTAATGTGTGAGAAAGTTTTTTGTGTTAAGGCAGTTCAAATGGGAGGGGAGGCAGAGCAGGCAGAGTGTTTAGCATCCTGACTGCCTGATGAACAGAGCTGTCTCTCAGTCTGCTGGTTCGAGCCTGGAGACTCCTCAGTCTCCTCCCTGATGGCAGCAGTCTGAAGCAGCTGTGTAGTGGGTGTGTGGGATCACCTGCCATGCAGAGGGCTTTCCGAGTGAGGCGGTTGCTGTGTAAGTCCTGCAGTGAGGGGAAGGAGGTGCCGACGATCTTCTCAGCTGCTCTCACGATGCGCTGGAGGCTCTTGCGGCAGGATGCAGTACATGCACCAAACCACACCGTGATGCAGCTGGTCAGGACACTTTCTATGGCACCTCTGTAGAAGGTGCACATGATGGGGGTTGAAGCTCCAGCCCTTTTCAGCTTGCGAAGAAAGTAGAGACGCTAGGTGTTACGTTCCAGAAACCCCCGCTATAAATCTGAAGTATCAGCGTTATTAGGGGTGGGCGATATGACTCAAAAATTATATTGTGATATTTCAGAGCATTATCACGATAACGATAAATTCGTGATATAACCCAAAAAAAAAGTATTTATTTGACAAATTTAACTTATATGTTGCTTTGCAGTATTATATAAAATTTAAAAAAAAACAACAAGGGGTAATTTTACTGAAATTACTTTTTTTAGTAAAGTATTCAGTCTCCCAAGTATAAAAATAAAAAAAATAAAAATGATCTGTTATTTAGATTGTGTTACGACCCGGCTCAGCCAGGAGAAGCGGAAGTAACATTAAAAACCCAGATGGAACAAGGTTGAGTAAAAGTAACAATTTAATTGGTCAGTGGAGAGAGTGGACAGCTCCAAGTTCCTGGGAGTGCGCGTCTCGAAGGACCTGTCCTGGAGCAGGAACACTGCAGCACTGGCCAAGAAGGCTCACCAGCGCCTCTACTTTCTCCGCAAGCTGAAAAGGGCTGGAGCTTCAACCCCCATCATGTGCACCTTCTACAGGGGTGCCATAGAAAGTGTCCTGACCAGCTGCATCACTGTGTGGTTTGGTGCATGCACTGCATCCTGCCGCAAGAGCCTCCAGCGCATCGTGAGAGCAGCTGAGAAGATTGTCGGCACCTCCTTGCCCTCACTGCAGGACTTACACAGCAAACGCCTCACTCGGAAAGCCCTCTGCATGGCAGGTGATCCCACACACCCACTACACAGCCGCTTTAGACTGCTGCCATCAGGGAGGAGACTGAGGAGTCTCCAGGCTCGAACCAGCAGACTGAGAGACAGCTCTGTTCATCAGGCAGTCAGAATGCTAAACACTCTGCCTGCTCTGCCTCCCCTCCCATTTGAACTGCCTTAACACAAAAAACTTTCTCACACATTACCACTCAACACAAAGTTTTTAACACTGGACCCTGTGTCATCAAACGGGTTATTCACTAAACTCTCGGTCATGTGCTCATTCAGTTTGCACTACTTCTCATATTTGCACTAATGTTTGTATTACATTACTGCCTATAGTCATACTACTGTTTACATTCACTGTTTACATTTATTAATACGGTTTACATTTATTACTACTGTTTTACATTTATTACTACTGTTTACATTTACACTACTTTTATATCTACACTACTGCTGATACATATACAGTATTCTCTGACTAGCCTTATCTAAGGATGCCAAATGTGCCTTATGTGCCTTACTGCATATGCCACTTTGCCTCTATACCAACATCAACTACCTCATACATATACTGTGTACATTAACTCATATGCTGCTGTGCCACTCTTTGCAAATGTCAATGCTAGAACCTTCAGTTTATTTTATAGATATACTTTTTATACTACTATGCAAAAACTCAGGACAGTATTACACTTTTATTATTTCATTTTATGCTTATGTTCATTGGGTGTTTGGTGTTTTAGGGGTGTTTGGTGTTTCAGTGTTGGTGTAAATTTTCATACTTTTATACTACTATGAAAAAACTCAGGACAGTGTTACACTTTTACTATTTTATGCTTATGTTTATTAAATGTTTTAGTGTTTAGTGTTTAGATGGTTACTGTTGCACCGAGGGACTGAGAGAAACGCAATTTCAATCCTGTGTATGTCCTGTACATATTGCAGTTCTGACAATAAAGTTGACTTTGACTTTAAAATAAAATTTAACATTAGCAAAAGGAGGGGTACTTTCACACAAATTTCATTCAAAAACAAAAGTTGGTCCTAACTTAAAGAGGAGCCACTTGCTCCCACACACAAAAGTCAGGGTAGGGCTGAAAGGCATGCAGCTTCAAGCTCGTTAGTGTTTCAGCTTCCTCTTTTCATGCAGGAACGTGTCGTTTCTCTGATTCATTTTTTTAAAGGGGACCACACATGCAAAATTCACTTTTTAATGTTTTTTTACTAAACTTTGGGTATTTACTTCATAAAAAAACAGTCCTTGTGCCAAAAAAATGCACCCAGTGGTTTATTTACTCTAAGTAGATTTATTTGTCTGTGATTAAAAACGCTCCGTTTCACACTTCCTGCGGTTTGTGATGTCACAAACCGTAGCCAATCACCTCAAACCTGAGTCCAGCCCCTCACCTAGCAACCCCTGGTGATGCTCCACCCACTTGAGTATAAAACATGTCACGGTTGCCTAGCGGTTTAGGAGCTGACCTGGCGGTCATTTATTTATTTATTTATTCATTTATTTAGCCCCCGGGGGGCTAGGGGTTTGCCCTGCTCCAGCCATGCAGCACATCTCGAGTAAAACCAGAATGTTTTATTACCTTGTTTGAATGAACTCTGTCTCGTTGAAACTGTGCACACACACTCTCGCGGTTTGGACTTGTTTCTTATATGATGAAGGACTGCTCTTGCACAACTGTCAGTTTGGTTGAGCGGTTACGACACTTAAGCGCCACGCAGGAGAGCGGAGTTCGCATCCTGTTTAAGGCATCTTTTTTTCCCCCCTTTTTTTTAAAGCCTTTTGTTTCGGAGAAATCGGGGTGAGACTAGATATATACATCGACATAATAATACTTTATAATTGTTATTTTTACGTTTTAGTTCAATTTTTAGTGTAATATCGCTCCCAACGCGCAGCCGGCAGAATGAATGAACACACACACAGTGTGTGACTCTCGCGGGGCGACAGTCTGTACCATCAAGCACCACTGATCGATATATTTTCAGATTAGCAACTTATTTATTTTAAGAATACCTTTCACTTCATCAAAATCTAATCAAAACTTCAGCGTTCTAAATGTAGGTGGTTGTGATTATTTCTTATACGATGAAAGACTGCTTTTTGCATAACTACCTGGTTGGCCCAGAGGTAGTGAACCGGACTCGTAATCCGAAGGACACGGGTTCGCCTCCCGGTCGCGGTATCTCTTTTTTTTTTTTTTTTAAGCCTTTTGTTTTGCAGACCGCCGGCGAAGACACCATTTGCGTGCGGGAGTTGTTGGGAGCTACTGACTTTTGAGGTCCGGGGGTCCGGTCAAAGGTTGCCTCATGCGGATAAATTAACTGGAGCGAGACATTCTGTGAACTTTGTGTGTGTGGACTGAAGCACGCTCCCAAAAGCGCCGCATGCAACGAGCGGAGCTAACACCGCCCGCTCGGAGGAGGAAAAGCTATTCGAGGCTAATGCTAAAAAAAGGAGCTGCAAATGGCGGCGCGCGCAGAGGGCTTTTGGTAAGTTATCTTAAGCTACTAGCACTAACAGTAAGTCAAATGAGTAATAAAAAAGAGCTAATTTTAAAATAACAACATATTAGAGATACTGGCTGTTACAGAGGGCGTAGTTAATGTAAATAGGTCTTTGTAGGGCGTGGCTTTCAGACCTCATTATTCATAAACCGGTCGTTTAGAACGGAAGTGAAATTTGGCAGAATTAGAAAGGGGATATTTTATTATCCAAGCATTATTTTGTGTATAAAATTGACTGAAAATGGTCTGGATAGCCCACAGATAAACCACAAAAAAATTATATATCCTACATTTGGTCCCCTTTAACTGAACTGCCGTGGAGCGACTGTGGAACCAGCTGAGCTGCGCGTGTTTGAGATAACAGCGAGGTTGCAACCGGCAGCACGCGCAACGGCTGCAGAGCGGGTCGGAGCGGGGGAGGGGAAGACATTTGAGCTCTCTGTGCCTGCGCGCAAGCACAGAGAGGGAGAAGGGAGAAGCTGCCTGAGACACAAGTTGTTTTTTTTTTAGCATTTTAGCCAGCAAATATTGCACGCAGACTGGTGGAGGGAGGTGCGCAGTTCTGTTTTGTCGGTTTAAGCGCTCGGTTGTTAAGGGGGTGGGGCGTTCTGACGTATTACGTCATGAAATTAGCATATCATGATATCATTTTTTTGCCCAGGCAAGCTGTTTTTACCGGTATTATCGTGGACGATATGATATGGCCCAGTGTTACAACCTCACCCTGAGGCTAATCAGGTAAAAATATGGCACTGGGTGTAACATAAAAAAAAACTAACAGTTGATGTCAATAAAATAACATGTTTATTTTACAAAGTAGAAAAGAGAAAAAACAATCAGAAAAACACAGGGAAGCTTTAAGCTTCAGGGTCTCCAAGGCCAAAACAACAAACAAAACACCCCCTTCTAACTATAAAGAAAATATATAACTAGCTAGAAGTAAACTTAAAATACAATGGCTAAGCTCCCTAGCTATCCACAAAACAGGAGAAAACAGGTTGGAACAGAAATGGCAGAGAACCCCTACCAGCTTCCCCTGTGAACAGAGAAAAAAACAACAACATTAGTTAGGCACTCACAAACTATACCAAAAGTGCTCACAGCAAGATCAGTTAAGTTTTATCAAACCACACAGACAAGATCACAGCAGATCAAGGCCCAGACAAAAGGGACCTGACATCTTTGGCATGAAGCTCTTTATGGGGTGGCTGACGAGCTCAAACACTTTTCACCTGTGGCAGCCAGGTAGAACTGAAAAACAATAGGAGAGAGAGAGGGCTCCCTCAAGAAAAGAGAGCCCTTAGAGGTCAGTGACCGTAACACCCTCCCCCATAAAATCCTACATTAAATAAGAACACTTGAACTTACATCATTTGTACTACAGCACTATATCCTGGAAAGTACATCAGCTATCACATTTTCAACCCCTTTTTTATGTCTGATGTCTAGGTTGTATTCTTGGGCCAGCAAAGCCCACCGCATTAGCCGCTGGTTGTGGTTGTACATGCGGTTCAGGAAGACTAATGGGTTATGGTCTGTATAGACTATAACAGAACTTGGTGAACTGACATAAACTTCAAAATGTTGCAAAGCTAATAGCATGGCCAAGGCTTCTTTCTCTATTGTAGAGTAATTCAATTGATGAGGCTTGAACTTAACTGAGTAGTAGGAAACTGGGTGACTGATGTCATCTGGTCCATCTTGGAGTAGCACTGCTCCAGCCCCAGTAGCGCTTGCATCTACCTCCAGCTTGAAGGCCTTGCTGAAGTCAGGAGCTGCCAATACAGGAGCGCTGCATAGAATGGACTTTGCACAGTCAAATGCATGTTGACATTCTGTAGTCCACATGAACGGTTTCTTTGGACTACACAGATTCGTCAGAGGAGCCACTACCATTGAAAAGTTCTTGCAGAAACACCGGTAATAGCCAACTAGACCCAAGAACCGCCGAAGCTCACGTCTTGTGGTGGGTTTTGGGTAGTTTAGGATAGCCTCCACCTTTGCATTTACCGGGCGTACCTGGCCATGGCCCACTTCCTTTCCAAGGTAGGTCACCACCGCTTTGGCAAACTCACATTTTTTCAGATTCAAGGTGAGGGAGGCTTGGGCTAAACGAGAAAACACAGTTTTCAAAGTGGTAAGATGATCATTCCATGATGAGGAATAGATTACAATGTCATCCAAGTACACATTACAGTTCTTAATTCCTCTTAATACAGTGTTCATCAGTCGCTGAAAGGTAGCTGGTGCATTTCGCATTCCAAATGCCATTACAGTATATTGTAGGAAGTGGTCTGGGGTGACAAAAGCTGAAATTTCAGAAGCTCTGGCAGTTAGGGGAACTTGCCAGTAGCCCTTCAGTAGATCCAACTTTGTTATATAGGTGGTTGCACCAATGCTGTCTATGCAGTCTTCCATACGAGGTAATGGATGCGAGTCAGGGACTGTAACTGCATTTACTCTTCTAAAATCTGTACATAAACGTTGAGAGCCATCAGGCTTTGGTGTCAAAAGGCATGGAGAGCTCCAGGAGCTCTGACTTTGTTTAGCCAAACCATTTTCCAATAAATATTGAACCTCTTTGTCCATCATTTCCCTCTTGGCTGGGGAACAACGGTATGCATGCTGTTTAATGGGGGATGCGTCGCCCACATCAATGTCATGCTCCAATACCGAGGTCCTAGAGGGCACGTCTCCAAAAAGCATAGGGTACAACTGGATCAGGCCTTCCACATCCTCCTTCTCACCCCTGGGAAGATAGGACAGATATGCATCCAAAGAGTCAAGAATGACAGAGTTTGAGAGTTTACCACAGTGGTCTTCATCACACTTTTTCAAACCATCAGGGTGGACATCTCCAGACACAAGAGAGATGGATGCAGTTTTGGGAGAGTTCTCACAAGATGAGTCCTTACGTTCATCTTCTCTGGAATGAAACAACTTTAACATATTGATGTGACACAGACGTGTTTGGCGCCTCCTATCAGGGGTGTGAATAATGTAGTCTGTGTCATTGACTTTTCTTTTGACCACGTATGGGCCTGCAAAGTGTGCTGCAAGAGATGGTCCAGGTGTGGGCACCAGCATGAGTACTTTGTCACCTGGTTCGAATGACCGCTGTACAGTCTTTGTGTCATATAGCTTTTTCATTTTCCCTTGAGCAGCAGACAAAGACTTTCTTGCTATCGAACAAGCATGGTAAAGACGTTCCCGACACTGGGTGACAAACTCAAGCACATTAGATTGTGGCTTTGAGTCAGCTGACAAGAGTTGTTCTTTCAGAACCTTCAGTGGTCCTCTTACACCATGTCCAAAAACTAATTCAGCAGGGCTGAATCCAAGAGATTCCTGCTTTGCTTCTCGGGCTGCAAACAGCAAGAAAGGAAGTCCTTCATCCCAGTTTTTTCCCGTCTCAAGACAATACTTTCGCATCATGGCCTTAATAGTCTGGTGCCATCTCTCAAGTGCGCCTTGTGACTGAGGGTGATAAGGACTAGAAGTAATGTGTTTAACACCAAAAGACTGGAAAGTTTGCTGGAAAAGTTTGGACTGAAAATTACTGCCTTGATCAGTCTGTATAACTTTAGGCAGACCAAAAGTTGCAAAAAACTTCAAAAGAGCTTTTGTTATGGTAGGTGCTGTGATTCTCCTTAATGGAATAGCTTCAGGGAAGCGAGTGGCAGCACACATGATAGTTAAGAGAAACTGATTACCAGCCTTTGTTCTGGCCAGAGGACCCACACAGTCCACCAGAACACGCTCGAAAGGTTCACCAACTGCAGGGATGGGTTTAAGGGGAACCGGTGGAACCCTTTGATTAGGTTTACCCACTATTTGGCAAACTTTACATGTCCTACAGAACCTGGCAACATCTTTCTTGAGGCCTGGCCAAAAGAAATGCTGTAGAACACGGTCATGGGTTTTAGTGATTCCCAAGTGACCAGACCATGAGTGGTCATGTGCGGAGTTGTAATGTATACAGCAGTGTTGTGCATGTATATTACAGAGTGCCAGTGAACGCACCGCGAGCCAGAGCGTGACGTAGGCGCGCAGGTTCGGGTGTGAAAGAAAGTCAGAGAACGGAGCGGTGGAGGATCATGCAGTCTGTTAAGTGTATTTGTGCAGCTTAAACAATAAAGCAACGTCTGCTACAAACCAGCAAGGTTATTGAGCGTGCAGAGAAACATCACAGGAGTGACTGTGGAGCCGCGCATGTTTGTAACACAGTTTACAGCGAGGACACGGCTGCTCAGAGCGGAGCGGGGCGGGGGGACAGCTGCCTGCAGAGCAGGGGGGGAGAGAAGCTGAGACGCGCGCGCGTTGTTTTTAACATTTTAGCACAGGCTGGACGCTGAGCTCTGCATCGGGCTGCGTTTTACACCAGTACAGACGGCTGGAGGGGATGTGCGCAGTTTAAAGCGCTCGGGTGTTAAGGGGCGGGGCGCCCTGACGTATTACGTCATGAAATTAGCATATCATGATATAAGATTTTTGCCCGGGCAAGCTTTTTATACCGGTATTACCGGTAACGATATGATATGGCCCAGCCCTACTGTACAGTCACCAAGCACTTAGCCTATCCTAACACAGTTAAGGAGTGAGTTGAATTGTCTCCCTCCTCCCCAGCAGGTTCCATTCACATAAAGGGAGCTACTTTCACTTTATGTGAAAGGGAGACAATTCAACTCACTCCTTCATCTTTAAAAACTGTGTTAGTATAGGCTAAGTGCTTGTTGACTGTACAATACTGTACAGTACATGTACAGTATTCATTTATAAAATTTATTATTATTTTTTTTTCAGTGCGTTCGTAAATCCGAGTTGCCGTAAGTCGAGGGTTCCCTGTACAGTACTGTCATCCATCAAGTGGCACATTATTTTATCAACTGAAGTTATTGAAGTTCCATGATTTGGTAGATTGGGCAGCATGGTGGGCAGCACGGTGGAACAACTGGTAGAGCTGCTGCCTCTCACGAGCAGGTGCCCGGTTCAAATCCCGGTCCGGGGGCCTTTCTGGGTGGAGTTTGCATGTTCTCTCCGTGCATGCGTGGGTTTTCTCCGGGTGCTCCGGTTTCCTCCCACAGTCCAAAAACATGCATGTTAGGCTGATTGGTAACTCTAAATTGACCCTGGGTGTGAGTGAGACAGGTCCCTCTTGTAAATGAGTCCCCGTGGCTCAACGAGGCTAGCCTGTATAAATAAGGCCCTGTACACACGTAGCCCGGGGCCTCATGTATCAACGGTGCGTACGCACAAAAACCTTGCGTACGCCATTTTCCACGCAAAACTCCGTATGTATCAAAACAGAACTGAACGTGGAAATGTGTGCAGCCCCACGCCAGCTCCAGGGTTGGCGTACGCACGTTTCTGTGGTTTTGGTTCCATTGGCGACACCTAGAGGTGATTCTGAGAAACTGTTCATGATGTGAAAATCATCATTGTTCACACCAAACACACATGATTAACAATTATTACATCCACATGGACGCAATTAGAATATAACCTGCAAAAAATATAAAAAACAGAAAGACTGAATAGTTTTGCACAGCTTAAATTCTTGTTTTTTGTTCATTTTTAGCTGTTTTAGCAGTTGAAGAACGTGATGCATGATGGGACAAGACGACGTTCCTCTGTTGCAGGGTATATTTAAATGAAAACGTTTTCTTTTTTTTATTCATTCCAGATTTAAAGAACACAAGAAAACTTTTTTTTTTTTAAACACAAGAAATCCTCTGCTTCCTTTCATTTCATGTATTGTTTCATTTCTTGTTGTTTTTTCTAAATAGTTTTCTTGTGTTCTTTAAATCTGGAATGAATATAGAAAAAAAAAACGTATCATGTGGGAATTGAACTCATGAAGTTCGGGACGGAAGGCCAACGCGCTACCCAGGGACCTATCTAGGCATGTTGTTATTGCGTGGTCAACTTCTCGTTTAAAAGTGCTTGCCTACGCGTGCCAAACAAAACCTTTTTCCGTGCCTCTCTACCTCACTCAAGCCGTTTTCGCATTGACCAGCCCTTAAAGGCCCGGGTGGCCCCGCCCCGCCCTCTAACCCGGGTTCAGCGTGTCCGCATTTTCCTTTTTTTCCCCGGCTCCGCCCTCGTTTTGGAACCATCTCCACCGTGGTTCCATCGGACCGCGGCCCGACGGGCCCAGTTTCACGTCATTTACTGCTCACATTTGATTCGTTGTTTGCAGCAGGGGCTGGACTGCTTCGTGTAGGGGCGAGACCAGAGGGCGTGACTAGCTGCGTGTTGAGTCATCAACTGCGATTTCGCCAGCGCACCTAAAAACACTCTATTTTCATCTAAAAACTACTTTTGAGTGCATAAAAATGATCGGAAACGTGTGTTTATATGCTTAACTTGCTAACTGTAGTGAAAAAACACATGAAAACTCAGTATTTATTTCGTTTTTTCCAAAAATTCGCAACCCGGAAGTCCGCTCGTAAATTTCGCCAGCGCACCTAAAAACACTCTATTTTCATCTAAAAACTACTTTTGAGTGCATAAAAATGATCGGAAACGTGTGTTTATATGCTTAACTTGCTAACTGTAGTGAAAAAACACATGAAAACTCAGTATTTATTTCGTTTTTTCCAAAAATTCGCATTCTGAGCTTTTCGGTAAGAACTGCCCACCCACGTCAAGTGAATACCCCACCCACGTCAAGTGAACACCCCACCCACTTCAAGGCTTGCTCTCCGGACAGTGCGCAATCAACGAGGGCGGGCCAGAGCTGGCTCTGGGCCAACCAGAGACGAGCGGGACCGGGGAGGGCCGGCAAATGCGTAAACGGCTTCAGAAGTGTCTCCAGTTCACAGTCCGTGAAGTTCCTCTTTTTTCCACGTTTCGACATGATTTGTAATAGAGCAATGACAACATTCCTCTCGTGCAGGGCATATTTAAATGAATTTGCATATTTATATGGAGGCGTGTCAAAGGCGGAGTCGGCCACTCTCTCATGTGCGCTCAATTCCACGTTGATTGTGATGTACAAAAGGAATGTGCGTGGATTCCGGCGTACGCACAGTTTGATACATCTGGATTTTTTTGTGCGTACGCCGTTTTCTGGATTTGACCGTACGTCACTTTTCAGTAAGAAGTCCACGCAAGTCTTTGTACATGAGGCCCCTGGTGTTTGAAAAACGAATATATGCGCAAAAAAAATCTCTGTACATACATGTTCAGATATTTAAAATTTTCGTCTACATTTTCCCGTTTTTTTCACCACAAAGTGTTGCAATGAATATGCTGAACCCATAAAGTCAAAGTCAAAAGTCAACTTTATTGTCAGATCTGCAATATGTACAGTGCAGGACATACACAGGACCGAAATTGCGTTTCTCTCAGTCCCTCGGTGCAACAGTAAACATCTAAACATTGAAACACTGAAACATATAATAATAGACATAAGCATAAAAATAGTAAAACTAACACTGTCCTGAGTTTTTTTTTTGCATAGTGGTATAAAAAAAGAGTATAAAAAGTATAACTAAAATAAACTAAAGGTTTCTAGCATTGACATTTGCAAAGTGGCAAAGCAGCGTATGAGTCAATGTACACAGTATATGTATGAGGTAGTAGTTGATGTTGTTGTAGAGGCAAAAAGTGGCATATGCAGTAAGGCACATTGGGCATCCCTAAATAAGACCGTTCAGAGCACACTGTATATGTACCAGCAGTGGTGTAGATATTAGAGTAGTGTAAATAAATGTAAACAGTAGTAATTACATGTAAGCAGTAGTAATAAAAGTAAACAGTATTAATAAATGTAAACAGAGAATGTAAACAGTATTATGATTATAGGCAGTGATGTAATACAGACATTAGTGCAAGTATGAGAAGTAGTGCAAACTGTATGAGCACATGACCGAGAGTTTAGTGAAAACCCGTTTGGTGACACAGAGTCTAGTGTTAAAAACTTTGTGTTGAGTGATAATATGTGAGAAAGTTTTAGTGTTAAGGCAGTTCAAATGGGAGGGGAGGCAGAGCAGGCAGAGTGTTTAGCATTCTGACTGCCTGATGAACAGAGCTGTCTCTCAGTCTGCTGGTTCGAGCCTGGAGACTCCTCAGTCTCCTCCCTGATGGCAGCAGTCTGAAGCAGCTGTGTAGTGGGTGTGTGGGATCACCTGCCATGCGGTGGGCTTTCCGAGTGAGGCGTTTGCTGTGTAAGTCCTGCAGTGAGGGCAAGGAGGTGCCCACGATCTTCTCAGCTGCTCTCACAATGCGCTGGAGGCTCTTGCGGCAGGATGCAGTACATGCACCAAACCACACAGTGATGCAGCTGGTCAGGACACTTTCTATGGCACCTCTGTAGAAGGTGCTCATGATGGGGGTTGAAGCTCCAGCCCTTTTCAGCTTGCGGAGAAAGTAGAGACGCTGGTGAGCCTTCTTTGCCAGTGCTGCAGTGTTCCTGCTCCAGGACAGGTCCTTTGAGACGTGCACTCCCAGGAACTTGGTGCTGTCTACTCTCTCCACTGCGGTGCTGTTGATGGTCAGAGGGGGATGTTGGGCATCCCTCTTCCTGAAGTCCACAACAATCTCCTTTGTCTTCTCCACGTTGAGAGTGAGATTGTTGTGTCCGCACCACAAGGCCAGGCGGCTCACCTCGTTCCTGTAGTCCGTCTCATCGTTGTTGCTGATAGGACGTTGTTGCTGCCATAGGTGGCAGTGTAGTGCCGTGACAACTCTTCATAGCAACAACAACTTCCTGTTATTATTTCTTTCTTTTTTTTCATTTTTGTGGACAGACCGTGAGGTTGAACTACTATTAAATACCGTGTTGGAGTACAAAGTTAATAAAACGCAGGAAAATGTTGACTGGGAATCATGTCCACCACTGGGAATCATGTCAGAGCAGGTATGTTGACATTTTTAGCGCTTTTTTCTCAGAGCAGTATGTGACGTCGGCACCGCTCCAGCTGGAGCAGAAACCTCCGGTTCTGAAAGTCCACACGCAAACTCGAACGCGGAGAATTCTCAAATCTCCACTTTGGTCTGAGTTTTTTTATTATTCATTTATAGTTACATCAACCGGAGTTCACGTGTGGATGAAAGGCCAAACCGCATGATAAACTGTTCGGTTTTACTGATATCTGGCTACGTGTGTACAGGGCCTTAAGGTTGAATGAATGAATGAAAAGATTATAATACTTTATCAGTTATGTATAGGGCTCAGAATAACGCATTACCCTTAAATATCCAAATGCATTTAAAAAAAAAAAGACATTAAAGTTGTTATAATCTTAAGGGGACAGAGATATTTGTAAAACCAAAATTCAGAACTAGTTTGAAGGGACGGTCTACCTCAATCCAGGGAATTGGATTATGGAATGGTTTGGAGAATGAAGTTAAAAATGCCAAGTCAATGTGTACATTTAAGAAAATGATCAAAACTGAATTGTTAAAAATATATAAATATATGAAGTAGCGTAATGTGTATTGTATTAGTTAGAAAATTAGAAAGAGTTATTCATTTTGTACTGATACTGGAAGATAATTATTGTTTGAACTGATTGATTGAAAAAAGGGGCAGATATAATAAGATTTTTTTTCTTCTTTCTGCTACCTTTCATTATTGAATGCGTGCATGCGTGGGTTTTCTCCGGGTGCTCCGGTTGCGTGCATGCGTGGGTTTTCTCCGGGTGCTCCGGTTTCCTCCCACAGTCCAAAAACATGCATGTTAGTGTTCAATAAGTATTCATTATTGAACACTGCATCACTGGCCAAGAAGGCTCACCAGCGTCTCTACTTTCTCCGCAAGCTGAAAAGGGCTGGAGCTTCAACCCCCATCATGTGCACCTTCTACAGAGGTGCCATAGAAAGTGTCCTGACCAGCTGCATCACTGTGTGGTTTGGTGCATGTACTGCATCATGCCGCAAGAGCCTCCAGCGCATCGTGAGAGCAGCTGAGAAGATCGTCGGCACCTCCTTCCCCTCACTGCAGGACTTACACAGCAACCGCCTCACTCGGAAAGCCCACTGCATGGCAGGTGATCCCACACACCCACTACACAGCTGCTTCAGACTGCTGCCATCAGGGAGGAGACTGAGAAGTCTCCAGGCTCGAACCAGCAGACTGAGAGACAGCTCTGTTCATCAGGCAGTCAGGATGCTAAACACTCTGCCTGCTCTGCCCCCCCTCCCATTTGAACTGCCTTAACACTAAAAACTTTCTCACACATTACCACACAACACAAAGATTTTAACACTGGACTCTGTGTCATCAAACGGGTTATTCACTAAACTCTCGGTCATGTGCTCATTCAGTTTGCACTACTTCTCATATTTGCACTAATGTTTGTATTACATCACTGCCTATAGTCATAATACTGTTTACATTCTCTGTTTACATACTACTGGTTACATTCAATGTTTACATTTATTAATACTGTTTACATTTATTACTACTGCTTACATTTATTACTACTGTTTACATTTACACTACTTTTATATCTACACCACTGCTGATACATATACAGTATTCTCTGACCAGCCTTATTTAAGGATGCCCAATGTGCCTTACTGCATATGCCACTTTTGCCTCTATAACAACATCAACTACTACCTCATACATATACTGTGTACATTAACTCATATGCTGCTTTGCCACTTTGCAAATGTCAATGCTAGAACCTTTAGTTTATTTTATAGTTATACTTTTTATACTTTTTTTATACTAGTATGCAAAAACTCAGGACAGTATTATGTTCATTAAATGTTTAGTGTTTTAGTTTTAGAGTTGGTGTAAATTTTTATACTCTTATACCATTATGCAAAAACTCAGGACAGTGTCACAGTTTTACTATTTTATGCTTATGTCTATTATTATATGTTTCAGTGTTTCAATGTTTAAATAGTTACTGTTGCACCGAGGGACTGAGAGAAACGAAATTTCAATTCTGTGTATGTCCTGTACATATTGCAGTTCTGACAATAAAGTTGACTTTGACTTGACTTTGACTTATATTTTGTATTATCGTTTATGGAATTGTTTTGTATTGTGTTTTTAAAATGAAAAAAAAAAAGTTATAAATTGAAAAAAAAAAAAAATATATATATATATATATACTGTATATGCATATACAGACCTTTTCTAAAAAAATAGACTATCATGGAAATGTTTTTAACTTCCATAATTCCATTCAAAAAGTTAATATTTAATAGATGATATGTTCAGGGTCCACAATTTAAATGATTACAAGTACCGGTATTTATTTTTTAATTTTCACATAACTTTTCTCATGAAACCCACAAAAACAGGATTTCAAAAAATTAGAATACTGTGGAGAAATCAAC
This sequence comes from Garcialebias charrua, assembly GCA_038048925.1. Taxonomy (NCBI): domain Eukaryota; kingdom Metazoa; phylum Chordata; class Actinopteri; order Cyprinodontiformes; family Rivulidae; genus Garcialebias; species Garcialebias charrua. Next base: position 32,850 of record JBBPBX010010491.1, read on the forward strand.
AAATCAATCAAAATATGGTACTTTCAAAACGATATGTTAATCATCCATACTTGGTTGGGAATCCCTTTGCCTTAATCACTGCCTCGATGCGACGTGGCATTGAGACAATCGGCCTGTGGCATTAACTGGGAGTTATGGAAGCCCAGATTTCCTTGATGCTGTCAGCTCTTTGTTGTTGGGTCTGGTGCCCCTCATTTTCCTCTTGAGAATACCCCATAGATTCTGAATGGGTTTCAGGTCTGGCGAGTTGGCAGGCCAGTCAAGCACTGTGGTGGCATGGGCATCAAACCAGATTTTGGTGCTTCTGGTGGCATGGGCAGGGGCCATGTCCTGCTGGAAGATGAAATCTGCATCTCCATACAGATCCTCAGAAGAAGGAATCATGAAGTCCTCTAAAACATTCTGGTAGACTGTTGCAGTGACTTTGGATTTAAGAAAACAGAGTTTACCAACACCAGCACCGGACATTGCACCACAGTATTGTAATTTTTTTTGAAATCCTGTTTTCAGAGTCAGAGAGAGTCAGAGAGTCTTTATTGTCATTTGCACCGCATGTGGTACATGTGATGAAAACGAGATTATGTACACGGGGTCCCAGTTACATCCAACAACAAATGAAAGAGAAAAACAGTAATAACATCTAGAACTAACTAAGAAAAACATCAACTAGTAATACACTAAGCCTAATATAGTTGAAATAAACAGCAGCACGAACATGAGTTTGTATGAGCAGATGGTCACAGATGAACACAGATGAACACAGCAACAAGAAAACAGATCAGCATCAGTATGATGTGATATTTTGCAGTGTTTATTTTTTATTTTATTTTTATTTATTCATGAGTCTAACAGCCTCAGGGTAGAAGCTGTTCCTCAGTCTAGTGGTTCTACACTTGATGCTCCTCAACCTCCGTCCTGAGGGGAGTGGGGCAAAGAGTGAGTGTGCTGGATGAGTGAGGTCTTTCATGATGCAGGTGGCTCTTTTCCTGCATCTGGAGGTGTAAATGTCTGTGATTGTGGGGAGACTGACTCCAACAGACTTCTGTGCAGCCTTCACCACTCTCTGCAGAGCTTTCCTCTCTTCAACTGTGCAGCCTCCATGCCACACGTTGATGCTGGAGCACAGGACGCTCTCCACTGCACACCTGTAGAACGAGGTGAGAACTGGGCTGCTCAGACCAGCACGTCTCAGCCGTCTGAGGAAGTAGAGTCTCTGATGACCTTTCTTGATCAGGCTGGTGGTGTTGTTGCTCCAGCTGAGGTTATCATTCATGTGTACACCCAAGTATTTGTAGCTGGAGACCACTTCCACTGCAGACCCACCTATTTTCAGTGGGGCATGGGTGTGTTTGTTCCTTCTGAAGTCCACAATCATCTCCTTTGTCTTCTTCACATTCATGTGAAGATTATTCTCTTTGCACCAGCTCTCCAGGTGTTCCACCTCCTGTCTGTAGCTGGACTCATCATTGTTTGTGATGCATCCCACCACCGCTGTATCATCTGCAAACTTAACAATATGACAGCCTGGAAGTGTGGCTGTACAATCATATGTGAGCAGAGTGAACAGAAGGGGGCTCAGCACACATCCCTGAGGAGAGCCAGTGCTGAGGGTTATGGTGGAGGAGGAGAAGTTGTGGATCTTCACGGACTGTGGTCTGTCTGTTAAGAAGTCTAGTACCCAGTTACAAATAGAGGGGCTTAGTCCAAGTGTAGATAGTTTGTCTATCAGAGTTTGGGGGATCATGGTGTTGAAGGCAGATGTGAAGTCCACAAAGAGCAGACGCACGTATGAGTCCTTCTGATCCAGGTGGGTGAGAGCAGTGTGGACCACGGAAGAAATGGCGTCCTCTGTTGATCGGTTCTCACGGTATGCGTATTGATGAGGGTCCTCATTGATGTTGACGGTTGCCTTGATGTGGGACATGACCAGTTTCTCAAAACATTTAGCGACTATCGGGGTGAGGGCCACCGGTCTATAGTCATTCAGACCAGTCACTGTGGAGCTCTTTGGGACTGGGATGATGGTCGCGGTCTTCAGGCAGGTGGGAACTGACTCCAGTGCAAGTGAGGTGGTGAAGATGTCAGCCAGCACCTCACAGAGCTGGTCCGCACATTCCTTCAGAACTTTCCCTGGGATGTTGTCTGGTCCGGTTGCTTTATGAGGATTCATGGTTTTCGTGAGCTGGAAACCCAAATTATGTAAAAATAAACAAACCCATTTTGAAGAGTGCTAATGTGGTGAACTTCTATTTTTAAATCCAGACACGTCGCATAGCCCTTAAAGTCCAGTTGATCCTGTATTGAACGCCTTTTTTGATTTCATCATGTCCTGGACGACTGAGAATCTTCACCAGAATAATAATAATAATGTCATATTTTTGTCATCTGTGCATGTTTCCATACAAGACAAAATTTGACTCTGCATTTAACCCAATCACCACCAGGTGGCAGCGGGCAGCTATAGAAAGCGTGCCGTATGTATAATAATCAGTGGTGGGCAACGCTAATCCAAAAATTAGTTCCGCTATTTCTAAAGCACTAATTAATTTATTTAGGTCCGCAATTTCAAAAGCACTAATGTCTTATGAAAATTAGGGGAAGCTAATTCTAATCCGCTAATTAAATTCAACAATTGGTAGCAGCAAGTTATGCAATATTTGCACTACACTGCCAACTAGCGGTGCATGAACTGTTATACAGTAAGTTGTTTGAGTTTCAGAGTATTTAGTTTGGTTCTCTTCAACAGGTTTCACAAGGACAAAATGTACCCATTCCAAAGTCTGTTAGCTAAACTGCAGACATATTTGGCTGTTTTTTTTTTCTTCTTTTGTTACTTTTAGTACCACTAGATCGCATGTGTCAAACTCAAGGCCCGTGGGCCAAATCCGGCCTACCATAACCGTTTCTGTGGCTCTCTACACCCTAGAACTTCAAGATAACAGTTGTAAGCATGTTGCTCTCAGGTGGTGGGTCCCCATCCCTACACTCCCTGGTCTCTCTGTTAATTGTCTTGCTTATCTCCTCCATTTTGTTGTCCAGGTGTTTGTGATTGTCATGCTGTGTGTTCATGTACCTGTATATAAAGTCAGGGATTTTTTAATTGATAAAGCTCTGTATATGTTGTATAACACAATCATTGTTCCACATTTAATCTATTGTATTGAGGTTTGGGGAAAAGCGTGCAAAACAATTACAAAGCCTGTTTTTATTTTACAAAAGAGAGCTGTAAGAGTAATCACCAGAAAACATTTCAGTCACCCATCAAACACCTTGTTTCTTCAGCTAAATTTATTGAAATTCCAGGAATTGGTAGAATATAGTATTTTATCAGTTATGTATAGGGCTCATAATAACACATTACCTTTAAATATCCAAAGAAATTTAGACAAAGTTATTACAATCTTAAAGGGACAGATATTCATCAAACCACAATTCAGAACCAGCTTAAAGGGACGGTCTACCTCAATTCAGGGAGTTGGATTGTGGAATGTTCTGGAGAGTGATGTTAAAAATGCAAAATCAATTCATTCATTCATTCATTCAACCTTTATTTATACAGGCTAGCCTCGTTGAGTCACGGGGACTCATTTACAAGAGGGACCTGTCTCACTCACACCAAACAACCATCCACTCTCACACTCACACCTAGGGTCAATTTAGAGTCACCAATCAGCCTAACAAGCATGTTTTTTGGTCTGTGGGAGGAAACCGGAGTACCCGGAGGAAACCCACGCATGCACGGGGAGAACATGCAAACTCCACCCAGAAAGGCCCCGGACCGGGATTTGAACCGGCAACCTTCTCGCTGAGAGGCAGCAGCTCTACCAGTTGTGCCAACGTGCTGCCCAATGTATACATTTAAGAAAAAGGTCAAAAAGGACTTGCTCAAAAACTATATATGATGAAGCTTAGTGTGTTTGTGTATTACAGTTAGAAAAATTAAGTAGAGTTATTCATTTTGTGATGTAGTTTGAAGGTTATCATTGGTTGAACAAACTGTGAAATAAGGGGCAGATATAATAAGATTTCATCTTCTTTCTGCTCCTTTCATTTTATCCTACTTGTATTCTTGTATCTGATGAAACTGTTTTGTATTGTTCTTTTAAAATGAATGAATAAACATCAAATCAAATCAAATCAACGGCCCAGTCAGAGTCCAGAACCTGAACCTGAAGGTGGGACCTTCAGAGAGCTGAGCAGAAACCTCAAAGAACTGAAGCAACAATGGAAAGAAGAGTGGGTCAGAACTCCTCCAGAACCAGGAGAGAGACTGATGAAGTCCTGCAGAGAACCACAGAGGGTTCTGCTGCTGAAGGAGGTTCTGTTGGGTCAGAGGCACAAGCTGAGGTTAAATTTTAATGATTTTAGAACTTGTTAAAGATCATCCATCCAGCCATCCAGCTAACTGTCTATCCATCCATCCATTCAGCTAAAAGTCTATTCATCCTTGTATCTGATGAAACTGTTTTGTATTGTTCTTTTAAAATGAATGAATGAACATCAAATCAAAAATAAGTCTGTATCTCTGTGTTTATCATTGTCCTGGCATTGTCTCCTGTTGCCTCTGTCTCCTGAGTTCCTTGTGATTCCCTGAGTATGTAAGTTTGCTGCCCTGTCTATTTTATGTTCTTAATTTCTGTGGCCGTCGCGGACGCCATTTTGAAGAGTCCTAATGGTGAACTACTTTTTTTAAATCCAGCAGATTTGACCATTTCGTGAAACTCTCAAGCTCAGAAAAACTTGTGCTATAACGTCAGCTATGAAATATATTTTTTCTCAGCAAAGAAATAATTGTTTTACCGTGTTTTGTTGTAAAATCCTGGCTTCTTTGGCCGTCGCGGACGCCATTTTGAAGAGTGCTAATGTGGCGAACTTCTATTTTTAAATCCAGACGCGTCGCGTAGGCCCTGAGAAACATCCACAAGTTCACCCTCCATGTTAAAAAGTCTTCGTCTGACTCTTCGAAAACAAGCAATAAGGCTGCAGAGTAACACACTGGCTGCTAACTGCTATAGAGAGAGCACACACCAAGAGACTGAGGGGGACGCTTTTTTGTGACGGACCACATCCGGCGCTGCTCGTAAATACGTTATTTCGTTTTTACTGATAGATAATTAGTTATTAGCGGTACTGCATTTTAAATAAAAATAGCACAAATCCGCTTATGAATTATAAAACTTAGTCAATCCGCTGTAAAGCTAACCGATTATTTAGCTACGCTATAAGCGGATTAGCGGATTAGCGCTACCTAGCGGTCGAAGGCCCACCACTGATAATAATAATAATAATGTCCATTTTTGTCATCTGTGTATGTTTCCTATGCATAGACGAAATTCGTCTCTGCATTTAACCCAACCACCACCAGGTGGTGCAGTGAGCAGCCATAGAAAGCGCTCGGGGAGCATATGTGATTTATTTGCGTTTTATTAACTAATTTCAAAGTTTGTTGCCATTTCTCTTTAGCTTGTAAAGCTCTTTGTTTTGTTGTTGTATGGGCTGTATGAATGCATTTAATTTATCTCTGAAACCTTCCAGAAACTGATTTTTTTTCTGTTCCTTTTGTTGTCTCTGACAGGTTTCTGATGTTCAGTCATGGACAGTCACCTTTCCATTGTCCTTCTGGGAAAAGCTGGCGTTGGTAAAAGTGCCACAGCAAACACCATATTAGGACGAACAACATTTGAGTCCCAAACAGACATCGTGTCTGTGACCACACGCATATCTGTTGAAACAGAAACAGTGTTTGGAAAACAAGTTTCAGTGGTCAACACTCCAGATATATTGGTATCAGAGAAGCAGATTGAACATTTCTGTCAGCACAGTCTGCAGAGCTCCAGCCCTTCTTTTTTCCTACTGGTGAACAGAGTGGGTCGGTTCACTGAAGAAGCCCAGAAGGCTGTAGAGGCAGCAGAGAGAATCCTTGGGCCTCAGAGGCAGAAAAACTGTTTTTTGCTCTTCACTGGTGGAGATGGCTTGAAGACATCTTTACTGACGTATATTTCAGAATCGGCTTCTCTAAGTTCACTTTCAGATGTTTTCCAACGTTTTTCATGGAGAATACATCTTTTCAACAATAAAGATGGAGGACAGGAACAAGTCAGAGAGCTGCTGCAGAAGTTTGAATATATCACAACATGTAAGTACTGGTTTTAGTCAGATCTCTACAAAAAGTATATAGCCCATTCAGACTTTTTATTTACAATAGTTTTGTTTCTGAGTTGTTGTTTTTTTCAAATTTGTTTGTCCTTTTCAACAGCACATTATTTATACAACATTCAGAGTATAATTATACAGTATGCTGTTCACTATTAGTGTATCAACCCCCAACCTGACAGAAAGTAGGTACCATATTTTCCACTCTGTCACAGGTCTTTTTTGCATAATTTACCATACCATACCATTTTATTTATAGAGCACTTTAAACAGCGACAAGGCCAACCAAAGTGCTGTACAAACAAACAACAGGCAACAACAATGAAGTACAAAAAATAAGACATAAGAAGTTTGCAGATCATAAATAAAACGACCAAACACAGATCAGCTGGTGTTGAAAGCAACAGAATAGTAATGGGCAGTGCTGGGCAGCGCTAATCCAAATATTAGTTCCGCTATTTGTAAAGCACTTATTAATTTATTTAGGTCCGCAATTTCAAAAGCGCTTATGTCTTATGAAAATTAGGGGAAGCTAATCCTAATAAGCTAACGTGCTAATGGCGAACTACTTTTTTAAATCCAGCAGATTTGACCATTTCGTGAAACTCTCAAGCTCAGAAGAACTTGTGCTATAACGTCAGCTATGAAATATATTTTTTCTCAGCAAAGAAATAATTGTTTTTACCGTGTTTTCTTGGAAAGTCCTTAGCTTTTGTGGCTGTCGCGGACGCCATTTTGAACAGTGCTAATGGCGAACTACTTTTTTAAATCCAGCAGATTTGACCATTTCGTGAAACTCTCAAGCTCAGAAAAACTTGATCTATAACGTCAGCTATGAAATATATTTTTTCTCAGCAAAGAAATAATTGTTTTTACCGTGTTTTCTTGGAAAGTCCTTAGCTGCTGTGGCTGTCGCGGACGCCATTTTGAACAGTGCTAATGGCAAACTACTTTTTAAAATCCAGACGCGTCGCGTAGGCCGCTGAGAAACATCCATAAGTTCACCCTCCATGTTAAAAACTCTTTGTCTGACTCTTCGAAAACAAGCAATAAGGCTGCAGAGTAACACACTGGCTGCTAACTGCGCTCTCTCTAGCCAAGAGACTGAGGGGGACGCTTTTTTGTCACGGACCACATCCGGCGCTGACAGGATATGGTCTGTTAGCAGTCGTCCGGTTGATTTAAGAGCTCGTAAATAAGTTTTTTCGTTTTTACTGATAGATAATTAGTTATTAGCGGTACTGCATTTTAAATAAAAATAGCACAAATCCGCTTATGAATTATAAAAGTTAGTCAATCCGTTGTAAAGCTAACAAATTGTTTAGGTCCGCTATAAGCGGATTAGCGCTTTAGCGCTCCCCAGCGGTCTGGCGCCCACCTTTGGTAATGGGTCTTTAGACGGGATTTGAACACCAAGAGGTAGGGGGCCTGTCTGACAAGCAGAGGTAACTCGTTCCAGAGTCTTGGGCCTGCTACAGAGAAAGCCCTGTCACCTCTGCATTTACGACGAGTCCCTGGGACTGTTAAAAGTACCTGGTCCGCTGACCTCTGAGCACGTGGTGGGGCATATGGGTGTATCAAATCAGAGAGGTAGGCGGGGGCAAGACTGTTCAGTGATTTGTAGACATAGAGGATAATTTTGAACTGGATTCGAAGATGAACCGGTAGCCAGTGCAGGGAGGCCAAGACTGGTGTGATGTGCTCTGTTTTGCCTGTACTAGTTAAAAATCGAGCTGCTGCTTTCTGGACCAGTTGTAGTCTTGCAATGGTGTTCTGACTGATACCAAACAGGAGTGAATTGTAGTAATCAAGCCTAGATGTAATAAATGCATGTATTACTGTCTCCAGGTTATTTTTGGATAATATGGGCTTCAGCTTAGAGACAGTCGCCTCAGCTGGAAAAAACAGGATTTAACGATCATATTTACATGGCTGTTGAGTTTCATAGAAGGATCCATTATCACTCCCAGATTTGTGACTTTTTGTTTCTCAGACAGGGCCAGAGCAGAAAGGTCAACGCAGTTGTTTGAGATTGTGTCATTGGGAAGGAACAGTATGGCTTCAGACTTCTTATCATTAAAACTTAAGAACTTTAAAGCCATCCAGTCCCTGATGTTACCCAGGCAGTCGAGCAGAGGTTGAATAGAGCATGTACCATTGTGTCTTAGGGGGATGTAGATTTGACAGTCATCGGCGTAGAAGTGGAAAGTTATGTTATGTTTTCGGAAAATAACACCAAGTGGCAGTAGGTATAAGGAGAATAGGAGAGGACCCCTGCGGAACCCCCCATTTCAGTGCCGCCACTGCAGAACTAAAATTGTTGATGGACACACAAAAGGATCTCTCAGAGAGGTAGGATCTGAACCAATTGAGGGCTGACCCTGTGATGCCCACCCACTGCTCCAACCTAGCAATCAGGATCTCATGGTCGATAGTGTCGAAAGCGGATGTAAGGTCCAACAGGACAAGCAGCACAGAGTCACCAGTGTCTGTGGATGGGAAGATGTCATTAAAAACCTTCAGTAGGGCAGTTTCAGTGCTGTGGAGAGATTTGAAGCCAGATTGGAATAACTCGATGGCGTGATCCTCCATGAAGCACTTCAACTGGGACTCGACTATTTTCTCAAGAAGTTTAGATACAAATGGGAGTCTGGAGACAGGCCTGAAGTTAGATACTACGGAGGGGTCATGCATAATTTGTATGCCCTGCGACTGTTATGCCGAAGCAACATATTTATGGATTTTCTTTTCCATATTTATAAACCAATTTTTGGTTGAGATATGACCGTTTTCATTCATTCTGACTGAAAATATTGAACACTACCATTTTCAGCCGCTAGATGGCACCAGAGTAGTGTAGCATACCGTTGTCATGTAATGGATAGAAGTGGCTATTAATGGCACAATTGGCTTGCCATAGCCTTCCACCTTTCTCCAGCTCGCTTGGAGCAACCAGCTTAGTTCTTTCTTTCATTCTTCATTATAATTTCAAGCAAACAGATAAATGTTTTTCGGTATTTAACTTATTAAATTCCGAAGAAATGTGCAGCAACTCGTCCCTCTACGTGTGCCCGCTTTCGCGAATCGGGTTTTGAAATGCAGCTGATTTGACAGTCAAAGTGCATTTATCAAGCAAGTTAGACTGAGACGCACCTTTATTGTAATTTTGAGCAAACACATAATTGTTTTTAAGTGTTGATCTTGTGAAATTCTTGCTAAAGTCCTCCCATGCACGCTCCCGAGGCCACCATTGGCAGGCAATCGATTTTTGGCAGGCAATCGATTTTTGGCACGACACCAGCCCACATTTTCTGGTTGTCAGCAATGACTCATAATAGATGCGACGTATACGGCGAAGTGACATATTTATGGATTGTTCCACTTCATTAAACATATTTGGACTGATGCGACTTGTAGGGCGGTACAACGTTTACGGCAGAAAAGACGGTAATAGACACAAAACAGCATTTTGGTCAACGGTGTTGTTTTAAGGGTTTTATAAATAAAGTTGTATTGTATTGTACAAAAACGCCAGAGAATGCTACAGGAAGTCCTTCCTTTCTGTGACTGAAACTTTTCAACTCCTCCCCCCTTTTACACATAGAACAATATAATTAATCTTAAGCTACAATAAACACTAGTGTTTCTGTCCCTCTCCTATCCTATGGTCAAGAGCTCTGGATAGTGACCGAAAGAACAAGATCGCAGTTACATACAGGTGGTTGAAATGAGTTTCCTCTGCAGGGTAGCTGGACTCTCCCTTAGAGATAGAATGAGAAGTTCAGTTATCAGGAGCGACTGAGTAGAACCGCTGCTCCTCCACATCGAGAGGAGCCAGTTGAGGTGGTTTGGGCATCTGGTAAGGATGCTTCCCATGGCACCTCCCTAAGGAGGTGCTTTGGACATGTCCGACTAGGAGGTGATCCCAGGAAAGACCCAGGACACGCTGGAGAGACCGTCTCTCGGTTGACCTGGGAACACCTTGTAGTCCTCCCAGAAAATCTGGAAGAGATGGCTGTGGAAAGAGATGTCTGGTCCTCCGTGCTTAAGTTGCTGCCCCACAAGCAGAAGATTTGTTTATTCAATTCAACCTTTATTTATCCAGGTTAGTCTCATTGAGCCTTGAGGACTAATTTACAAGAGAGATAAGAACACTGATCATAACAGTAGACAATCATAAAAAAGCATATAGAATGAAAAGTAAATGGAAGAAATTATAAAACAAATCAGAAATAAAAACAGCTACATTCAGAGGCGGTCCTCCCTATGGGCAATATGGTCTGTTGCCCTGGGCGCCGTCCAGCAGGGGGCGGCAAAGCAGAAGAAGAAGGAGAGACACTGCGCCTCGATTATTTTTTATTTATTTTTAATCTTTTACAACTTTTGTTTTTAACAACATAACACAGAACACCACTACTGAACTGCTCCTGTGCCGCCCCACCCTTCATTTATTCACATGTCCTCAGTTTAATCACCACAGCAGCTGCTGGGGGGCACCGTGCACCTCATCCACTTTCAGTTTCGGTTTAGTAAGGTGCGGAGGTGACACTACGTGCGGTCAGTGAAAAGATCATGGAAGGGAGGAAAAGTAAGGGTGGTGCAGAGAAGAGAAGGAAAACAGACGCAGCTGTTGAACTTTGCTGCAAACCACAGTTCAAGTTAATTATGAAGTCACTTAATTTTGTGGTGTGTGGCATTGTGACATAACATTCTGTATCTGTTAAATAATTTAAATAATATATGAGTCTGGTGAAGACCTGCTCTATATGAAAAGTGCCCTGAGATGTCAGATGATTCAACTCTCTAATGAAATTGGCCTGAATTGATCAAAAGTCTTGGTAAAAAGGGGAGATTTGTGCAATTATGACAATTTTTTAATGTGATTTAGAGCCAGGAGTGATGAGGGGATTGTTCCTGTCAGTATGAAGGAACAGGTGAGCTGTTCCAACTGTGTGTGAACAAGCATTAGTAATATAAACACTTTCTAAACAACAGTAGTGACTCATTATATTTTTATCATTAAAAGTAAGATAATAAATGCATAAAGCAATGAAAGGGAATAGTATGACAGAAATATGAAATAAACCTGCATATTTTGCCATTGAAAATATATTAATTGGTTAAATCAAAATTAGTTTTCCGTATAAAATGTACTAAATCTTTACAGATTATTGTTCTGATGCAGGCTCAATAAATGTAGTCCTCTGGACAGATTCTTCTTTGTATCAAAAAGACTTCTTCAGTCTGAGGAGCTGTGACAAACTCAGTCATCTTTCCTCCTTGATAGAGAGGAACAATGGTTTGAGAGAGGAGTAAAGGAGGCCATCTTTGTGAAAAGAAACCGTCCATCATTAAACAGAGGTGGATGCCTCCGGATTCAACTGTCCACCTCTCACAATGCTGTTATTGCTAGTATCTTACCGTTCACATAAAATATTTGATAATGTTCTTATGGAAACAATTTTTGAGTAATGTTCATAATGTGTTAATGCTACATGTTTGTCTCAGGCTACTTCTTGTTCTGCCATTAACTCTAAAATAGTTATTGAATAGATTATATATGTAGGTAAAACTAGATGTTGAACAACCCATTAAAATACACCAGAATCACCAAAATGCAGGAAATGGCATCTATTTTATTCAAAATTTTCTGAGAGAGGACCGCCACTGGCAATCTAGCGGCCGGGGGGGGGCGTTGGGGTTGCTCGCCCAGGGCGCCAAATAGGCTAGGACCGCCTCTGGCTACATTATAAAGCAATATAAAAATACTAATAACAGGAACATGTCTGGCTTGTCTGCATTGGTTTTTGTAATGAATGTAGCAGTTGTTTGAAGTTACTTAGAGAGGTCAAGGTCGAGAGCTTCAGATCTTTTTGCAAGGTGTTCCAGGATACAAGAGTGGAGTAGGAGAAGGCCCTTTTGCCTAGCTCAGTCTTTACTGAGGGTACACTGCAAGTAATTATGTCCTGAGAACACACGCTGTAGCTGCACTGACATAATGACATGTAGGAGGTGATGTATGATGGCAACAGACCAAGAAGTGATTTAAAGATGAAAATATACCAGTGGGAGAGTCTGCGTGAAGTTAATGATGACCAATTTACTAATGAATACAGGGTGCAGTGGTGGGTGCGGTAGTTGCAGCCAGTTATGAATCTGTCGCACCATGATAGACAGAATCCAACATCTGCAGGGTGCTTGCAGGAGCATTCATGTAGATAATGTCACCATAGTCAATGGAGGGAAGGAAAGTAACAGTTACAAGGTATTTCCTAGCATTCACAGTTAGACAGGATCTAGTTCTGAAATAGAAACCCAGGAAGCTAATGGATGGATGGACGACCGCATCCTTATTTGTTTGTGATCTTAATAGTCACGTGTGTCAAGCCATGCCTCTTGTGAAAGACTTAATGAGTCTTTTAATCTTGGACAAATGGTATCTAGTCCTACACAATGTGTACAAACTCCTGATTCTGTTTTATTGCATGCTGTGCAGTGATTAATTTGAGCCGTATTCTGCCGGAACAAGATCCGGGAACTCTCTTATTTTGACCCGCTCGGATCCGGCAACTCTTTCATTGGATCTGTCAACTCCGCCCCTAAAAGTTCAAAGTCATTGTACGTTTTTATTTTGATTATTTATTAAAAAATAAACGAGAGGAGACGTTGTCCTTAGCCCAGTGGACCCAGTCTGTGGAGTGGATGTTCCAGCCGCAGCACGCACGGCGCACCAGCTACACGCTCCTTCGAGTTGGAGGAGGAGAGGAGCCTCTAGGCAGGGGGGTGGGGAGGACAGTAGTAATGGTACTAATGGAAAAGAGGCTTTTGTTTCCTTTGAGGAGTTTTTAAAGGGCTTTATAAATAAAAATGCATCGAGTATATGACATATATGCACATGAAGAGTGGATGAAAACTCTGAACAGAAATGTTAGCAAACTAACAAAATCAGCCGGGGATCAAAATATTTTTAATTGACCTAAAATTATAGTTTTAGATATTAAAGTATCATCATCATCAATATTCTTATTTCTACAGCTAATACCAGCAGAGAGATGATGTCTCTGCATCTGGCCACTCCTGCCTGTGAAGTGCAGAGCCACAGTGTGACTAACTGCAGGATGGAAGAAACTCTGCAAATAACAGCAGAAACAAAGAAGTCTGCAACAAGCAATCCAAGCCCAGGAATTCAAGACCTCCAGTCTCCTGAAGAAATAAAGATTGAAAGAACAAGTAAGAAAGAACAGTTGTTGTGACACCAGGTCATATGAGAAACAAACTAGCTATAAAACTAAACAAATAGTCACTAAACAGTTTAATTCTAATAAAATGTTCTTGCAGGAGGATCCATCGCTACAAGTCTGATCTTGAGAAAGTCTCTTCTTTAACAATTGAAAATCGGTCGGCTGTCCTTATGGTGAATCCAGACCGAATGCGTTTTCTACTGCAGGAACGTCCAGTTTACATGCAAAGTCAATGGTGGACGCACCTCCAGGCGCCTCCCGGCGTCTTGCGTCACGTCGCGTGCGTGTTGAGCGTGCTGGAGAGCGATTTCCGTGCACGTGAACCCGCGTCAACCTCCAAAGCACGCCTCCAACATGCTGAAGATTTCGCCGTTCAACTTTCAAACGCCGCTCAAACTCTACCCGATTGGTTGGTGTGTCAACCAATCAGGGAGAGTCGGGGGAGAAGAGAGGGGGTCAGGGGGAGAGTCCCTATGTGACGCGGAAACCAGTGACGCGGAAACCATTGCGCATGTGACGTATTGTTTGTGGAACACAGAAAAAACCCGCGGAGTCATGGAATATGGAAGAGAAACTCATTGTAGCTGTGTGTTCGCGACAATTCCTTCACAACCAGTCAAGTCTGCTCCACAGAGACAGAAATAAAGAGCTCCTCACCTCGCGGAGTGCATTGACGACTCGGTACACCGGTAAGCTCCTCCCCCACACCCCCGCAGCAGCAGGGTTGCCAGATAAACATGAATTTTATTTATTTATTTATTTATTTTTACCCCTTTTCAGTGCAAATGTTCACTAAACTCAACACATTATTAATCTTATCAGACCCTCACGCAGCAAATATGACAGTTTGGGTAAAAAAAATAAAAATAATAAGCAACAGTACTAGATGATTAATTAATTTTTATCTGGCAACCCTGCGCAGCAGTTTTCTGGGTAGTTTCGCTTCTGGCTTTTTGGTCTGGATACAAAGTGCGTCCACTTGCGTGCGTGTTGAGCTTTTTTGCAGTTGAAATCGCGTTCGGTCTGGATGTACCATTACAGTGCAACAAAGTTCAAACAGGTCATCTGAACTTTTTTTGGAGATGTTTCATCATTCATCCATTGTCCAAAGGGCTTTACCTGGGTTATTGAGCACACACTTTAATGTTTTGAACCACTTTGGCTATGGCTGCCTCAGAGGAGTCGACGGGGGAGAGGGTGGGCCTCGAATCACCATCTCATCTGCATCATCTTCTCACCATCAAACTGATTGGCCCACTTTGTGAGTGTGCTGCTTGTGGGACTGCGTTTGTTGTGGCTCCTCGACCTGATGTGGTCCCTTGGATGAATGATGAAAGTCTCAACAAAAAAAAAAGAAAAAAGAAACTGTCCAGATGACCTTACTGAACTTTGTTGGATTTTTTTTAACCTGGATTATTGAGCTTGAACTTTCTTCTTCCTTAAAATGGTTGTTACGGTAGGTTTCATGTCCAACATAATTGCTGTACTTGTACTATTTTCCTACTGACAGCAGAACATGTTATGGTTGATTTTAAAGTTAGCAGTCACTAAAAAGATATAATTTATCAGCTTATGGCCATGTTTACACATCTGACAGATAATCTAGTCATCTATATATGATCCATTTTCCGTAATTCATAATTAAACATTATATTCACGAACCTATACTATGTTATTTTCCTTATATCATTAAATGTTAGTTTATTCCTAACACATTAAGGCTTCTTTTAAACTTTGACAAGCGTTTTAATTTTTTTTTGTTGGAAAGTTTTCTGATTTGCGGCCTTTTTACTCACGACTTGTTTTAAATCAGTCTGACCCTCTCAAATGCAAATTGAGACTGTCTTTTTCAGTTTTTAAGGAAATAGTTTTTAACTTAAGACCTTCAAATTCTCTTCTAGATAACCTCCCCTCTTGTCTTTTAAAGAAAATCCTTCACATCACTGCCTTGTATCTTATCAGTACCGTAACTGTTTTGAGTCAACCCTGCTTGTCAACAAAATATTTTATAAATCACTTGGTGGACTTTATTTAAACTTGCAGTAAATACATTTGAAATCACCTTCAACTGATTAACTTGGAGTCAACACATTTCAGGATGGCTGCCACAGCTAATAAAATTTAGCACCTTTTGAGCTCTTCTTTGTCATCATGCTGTTTCAGCTGCTTTCAAACATGCTGTAGTGCAGCCAGTTATCATAAAGATAAACCTTGATCCCAATGTTCTTTCTAACTGCAGGTCAATATCTAGATTACTCTTCATGTCCAAAATTTTAGAAATGGCTCAACTTCAGACATCTTTTTTTGTGTGTAATTTTCTTTGTATTTATTTTGCTGGTGATTTGACAGTTCAAAATCATATACCGGTAGCCAGTTACAACAGAAAAGGGTCACGAAAAACAATGAATAAAACACACACACACAAAAAAAGAAATGGTGAAGAGGCTAGTTCAACAACCAGTTGCCTTGGTATAAACACAGTACTGCATCATAAAATAAGAATATTTCATGGGTGGGATTTGTTTTTAAATGAAGTCTGACTTTACAGGCTTTACATACCCTGAACATTTTGACCAAATTCTATAAAATGTATTTTTTTGAATTGCGAGAGCAAATGTAATCTTTTCCATTATATCAATTTCCTGCACAATAGCAATCCATTCCTCAATGGTAGGTGGTTCAACTTTCAACCATTTTTGCGTAATAGCCTTTTTACTGGCTGCCATAAGTAGACCATACTAATTTCTATAATTTCTTTTCAACTTCTGTTGTACATCACCCATATACTGTAGTGCATTTAAAAGGAATCTTAAAGGGGACCACAGATGCAAAATTCACTTTTTAATGTTTTTTTACTAAACTTTGGGTATTTACTTCATAAAAAAACAGTCCTAAGGCCAAAAAAATGCACCCAGTGGTTTATTTACTCTAAGTAGATTTATTTATTTTTGATAAATACACCTGGATTCACACTTCCTGCAGTTATTGACGTCACAACCCGCAGCCAATCACCTCAAACCTGAGTCCAGCCCCTCACCTAGCAACCCCTGGTTAGGCTCAACCCACTTCTGTATTAAACACATGACTGTTGTTTTTCATGATTTCATCTCATCTTTTGTTTATATGTTCTTAATTTCATGTGTACAGCACTTTGTTGCAGCTGTGTTTTTTTTAAATGGCTTTATAAATAAAGTATAATTGTTATTTTTATGTTTTAGTTCAATTTTTAGTGTATTTGCGATCGCTCCCAACGCGCAGCCGGCAAAAATTAAACGAGCGGACTCCCGGCATAGGGACCGGCGGCAACGGGACACTGCTTCTGGCGGATGGAGCGGAGCTTCAATTGTACAGCCTCGTTGCAGCGTCCCAGCAGCCTCACAGCAGCGAGGACCTTCTCCTTATGGATTAATTTACGGGAGACACTTGGTGAACTTTGTGTTGTCTTGACTGGAACAGCGATAACTCCCAAAATCGCCGCGTGCAACGAGCGGAGCTGGCAAATACCGGAAGAGGAACAAGCTAACATTAGCATCGGATTCGGGAGGTCTAATGCTAAAAGGAGCAGCAAATTGCGGCGCGCTCAGACGGGTTTCGGTAAGTTATCTTAAGTTAACACTAACAGTAAGTCAAATGAGTAATAAAAAAAGAGCTAATTTTAAAACAACAACACATTACAGATACTGGCTGTTACAGAGGGCGTAAACAGATCTTTGAAGGGCGTGGACTTCAGAACTTCTATCAGAACCGGTCGTTCAAAACGAAAGTTAAAAATGGCAGAATTAAAAAGGGTATAATTGATTATCTAATAATTATTTTGTGCATTAAATTGAAGGAATAGGGTCTGGATATCACACAGAAATACCATAAAAATTTAAAAAACACATCTGAGGTCCCCTTTAACTCCAAAGCCATATTCTGTGTGACTGTGGATTTCCTCCCATAAATGTCCAATTTCGTTCAACCTTTATTTATATAGGCTAGCTTCATTGAGCCACAAGGACGCATTTACAAGAGGAACCTAAAACAGATGTATTTTTCTTCTGGTTTGGGTTTAGGTTGTTTTTATTTATTTTTTAAGTAACGTGGATCCCCAAAGATGTGCTTGTGTGTGGCTCCCATAGTCCCACATAATCTTCTAGACCTCACAATGTTCTTCCAACAGAACTCTTGCCATGTATTTGATGCTGTAAAGGTCCACTGAAGTTGGTATAATGTTTTCCCATGTTTCAGCTTGGATCAGTTTGTTTATTTCAGTCTCCCACTTCTTTCTGATGTAGCCCGTATTCCCTTGTTTCGAGAGCTGAATTCCATCGTATCGCTTGGAGGTCACTTTGTTAAATTGTCCTGGTTTCTTTGACAGGAAGACCTCCAAGAATCCCACATTACTACCATTCAAAGCATTTTTTCAGATTTTGGCTAACAATGTCTGACTTGAAGGTATCTGTAGAAATCTGCTTTTTCCAGACCGTACTGTACTCTGTTTCTAAAGCCTCATCCATCCATTCTCTTCAGCTTATCCGGGGTCAGGTCGCGGGGGTAGCAGCCTAATGCCTCTTTTCCACCGCTCGGCTCGGCTCGGGTTGGATCGGCTCAGTTCGGGTCGGGTCACATCTATGTTCTGTTTCCACAGCTTTTTTGTACCCCTTCTGTGGGCGGGGTCCAGAATCCTACTCGTCTTACCACATGGTGGCAGTAGTGTTCCTCAAGCTATTTACTACAGTACTAGCCACCACTAGAAGAAGAACACAATAAAGACTTTGTATCACATATTATCAATTCTATCAAAAACCACATAGCTGATATTTTTCAAAAAAATCTAGTGTGATCACAACATGTTCATATACGAAATGTATCCTGTTGGAGTTATTTGAAATAAAATTCAATGTTTTATAGACATAAATGTGTCAACCTACGTCCATTATTTTCTACTTTGTATCACATATTATCAATTCTATCAAAAACCACATAGCTGATATTTTTCAAAAAAATCTAGTGTGATCACAACATGTTCATATACGAAATGTATCCTGTTGGAGTTATTTGAAATAAAATTCAATGTTTTATAGACATAAATGTGTCAACCTACGTCCATTATTTTCTACTTTGTATCACATATTATCAATTCTATCAAAAACCACATAGCTGATATTTTTCAAAAAAATCTAGTGTGATCACAACATGTTCATATACGAAATGTATCCTGTTGGAGTTATTTGAAATAAAATTCAATGTTTTATAGACATAAATGTGTCAACCTACGTCCATTATTTTCTACTTTGTATCACATATTATCAATTCTATCAAAAACCACATAGCTGATATTTTTCAAAAAAATCTAGTGTGATCACAACATGTTCATATACGAAATGTATCCTGTTGGAGTTATTTGAAATAAAATTCAATGTTTTATAGACATAAATGTGTCAACCTACGTCCATTATTTTCTACTTTGTATCACATATTATCAATTCTATCAAAAACCACATAGCTGATATTTTTCAAAAAAATCTAGTGTGATCACAACATGTTCATATACGAAATGTATCCTGTTGGAGTTATTTGAAATAAAATTCGAATTTTTATAATTTATTTTCGTTGTGCAAACACAGGTTTTGGAAAAAGTCAAAGCGAAACTACTTTAAATGCAGCACATTTGACCATACGTGACAATATTAAAGCGTGGTTAAGCTCAGGAGCCCTCGTACTATTAAAGTCAGCTATGAAATATATTTTATATCTGTTCATTGAGCTACATTTAAAGACATAAAGCCGCCCGCGCGCCGCGTGTTGCTCGTGGCGAAACTACTTTTTAAAATCGTGCAGTTTTGAGCAGTACGTGATTTTATTAAGGACACGTTCAGCTGAAGACCCATCTTTGCTATAAATTTAAAAAATAATAATTGTTTTTACCGTGTTTATCATGTAAAAGTCCTGCAGTGATCGCGTCCCTCGCTTCCTCCTTCCTACTTCCGGAGCGGGTCAGCTCGCCTCAGTACCCCTCTGAAACCAGCCCGAAAATCTCAGGAAATCTCGCGCGGCTCCGCTCGGAATATCCGGTGGGAAAGGATGAAAGGGGGTCTCTGCGACGCACATATGACGTAACATCCGACCCGAGCCGACCGGTGGAAAAGGGGCATAAGTAACAGGGTATCTGCGGGGTTGTAAAAGGTATTAAAAGGTAGTAAATAAAATTAACACAAATTAAGGTGTAGGGATACAGCACTCTCATGTCCGTATGGGATATGGGCCTCTCCACATCTCTCTGAGACTCTAAGTGTTACACCTTCTTGAGGCCCTCAAGGAGACAGATGGACACTTATATCATACCTGCAAACTAGTCACCTTTCGGCGAAAATCGCCGTTTTCAAAGCAAAATATATCATTTATGTGATTCGTGTAGATCCGATGAGTTTTTGTTTTTGAGGAAGAGGGGGGGGGGGTCAGACCCGTGACTGCATCAGAATGCATCATTTCCCACTGACTGGATTTCAAGACGCAGTGAGACATCTTGTCGACAATAAAACATCTTTGTTGGAGCGCGAGATTTACCCAATCAGTCTCAAGACAGACTATAGTGGGCGGGACATCTATGGCCGCAGCCAAGTAAGCGCGAGTTCAGGGCTCTGGTTCAACAGAGCGAGTGGGGAGGCGAAAACAGATTAGAGGCGGTGTTTTACAAATGACTGACGCAGAGCCAAGTCCTCTAAAGTGTGGGAGCTCCACCACGCTTCATAAAAATAAAAAAATAAAAACCTGCGCGAGCGCGACATGTGCTTTGAAAAGTGACGACACTACACAGGAGAACCAACGTAAACATGACCGAGTCGTAAACTAACAGCAGCAGTAAGTCTCTTCATTAAACCATTTGTTCCGTTTCAAAGTGAGAAAACATGTCAGTCTCTGCTCTGTTTTGAATGCCTCTTTTTATTTTTTGACTATCATCTTTTTAGTGTCCTAATTATATTGGGATATGTTAATAAATGTATTTTTTCCTAAAGTCAAAAGTCGTTAAAGAGCAAATTTTTCTTTATGCTGTAGATGAGAAAGAGCCCAGGTAATGCACATTGTCTGGAAAGTAAAATAGTTCAAATCAGTGATGCTGTTCTGAGTCTATCACTAAATCAGAAAACTGTAAAAAGCCCCTCCTAAATTTACTGTTGGTTATTAAAATGTCACCTGTTCATTGGGTAAAGTTAATATTTTTATACATGCAGTTGAGTGTCATTATTGTTTAGTAAAATGGCATGTTGTGTTACCAATAAAACTAAATAAAAATTAACAAATTAAAAGTCAGTTGCACCCCTAAAGTCACTGTGATAAATTGTCACATTAATTTCATTATCTTAGCCACAGGAGTGAGTTTAAAAACAGGATGATGTCTATATGAACTATAGTTGAATGAGGTGTCTCTAAAATATCCTGATTCATGATCATTAATAATTTAAACAATTTTTTAATCTGTCCACAGGACCTGACTTTATTTTGTTAGATGTCTCTAAAATAGTTATTGAATCAAGTGTTTACATGTAGGTGAACATAGATGTTTAACAACTTGTTAAAATACACCAGAAAAAAAGGAAATGGCATCTACTTTATTCAAAATTTTCTGGCAAAACATTTAAGAAATGAGTTTTTACTGTTAATAATAATAATGAATTTAATTTATAACGCACTTTTCATTAATGAAAATCTCAAAGTGCTAAAATGTTCTGCTGTATTTGGCTTGCTGCTGTTGTTGTTTGTTAATTTTTTGGTTGACACAATCTTTCCTATTTATGTTCTCATTAAATTAAGTTAGTAAATGACTTTTACCTGAAGCATGTTAATAAAATTACAAAATCTCTCCGGGGGGGGGCTTGGCGCAACGTTTGTCACCTTTTTCATCCCTTCTGAGTTTGCAGGTACTTATATTTTTACAATTATTATGAATTAATGGACACTAATTAATCAGATTGAACTTTCTCTTTAATGTGTGTTAATTCAGAATTGATCAAACAGTATTTTTGTCATTTCAATGATGATCTGTTACTTGCATGACTTTGACCCTTCGGCTGGTTTATTTCTGCAGAAGCAAGCAGTCTTTGAATCTAAAGCACAAGGTCAGAGTAAACGTTTAACTTGCAGCTTCTTTTGTGTTGTCTATGAAGTTAGACATAACATTAGCTGTGCTCACAGGCAGGCCATCTGGCTGTTTATGTAAACAGTTTTCCTGTTGTCCGTCAAGAGACTTTCTGCCTATGGAATTAAACTTCCATCTTTTATTTTGTTATAACCAGCCAGTAGCCACTAAGAAGGTGGGTCAGATCCCGCCTCCCATATAATGGGCACTTCCTATTTGGAAGTTAGTGTTTCGAGGAGTACGAACTGTCAACCTGCTCTCTCCTCTGGGAAAGCTGGAGACGCCCGGTCATGTGTCAACGACCCACGTCTCAGCGGGGATCATTGTAAAGCCTTACTTTGATCCATTCACTCCGTTCTGAAGAATTTGTTTTCTAAAGTTTTATTTTGAAAGTTCAACCAGTGCGATTGGAGTCTGTTCCTGCCGGTGAACGCGTGCTCCCGCTCGTCTGACCCAGTCATACACGCACAAAGTCATCTGGACGCTCACTGGACCACACAGTCCGTTAGTGTCCACAAACTTCTCAGTCCTCACCTCGCAAGACGTCTCGTCACCAGGTAAAGAGGCGTTGTTTGTATGCTGCACGTGTCGGAAGTACAGCTAAGATCCGTATGGGAAAGCTTGCCACCCTGGTTGGTTCAAAGTAAATAACTTTAGTTAACTTAGCTCCAGAACTCCTTCCTCCTATTTCTTATTTTTCATAAGCTATTTAATCTGTCAAGTAAATGTGCCAACAGTTAAGTTCCTAATTGTCTGTTTGTTTTAATTTGAATTCTTGTCAACGTAGTTATTAAATCAGAGCTAATATAGATACAAATGTTTAATGTAATTCTTGTGATAGTTTCAATAAAAGGTCTATTTTTTGGTAGACCAACATAAATTGAAGTCTAAGCGTGAAATTACATTTCTGGCTAATCACATCACAGATTTATTGATTTATTCTGAAAAAGTTGAGACCCCGTGAATTGGTGGCATGTTTGTGGATATAAAAGTCTGCTCATACCTGCACGTCTAAAGATATAGGTAAGTCAGTAAACTGACCAGAAAGTCCTATATCTCTACAATAATGGTGGACCAGTAAGTGTTTAAATACCTTACCCCACATTATTCCTTTACATATTGGTGGCCGCGTACTGGTCTGCTGAAAGATTAAATCGATTAAGTTGTTTTTGTAGCTTATTGTTACGGTTGTTGGCATTAGTTTGCATCCTGGTTTTGGGCTTATGAATAGTTTTGGCTGGTGAGTGTCCGGGAGTTGCTAATCGTGGCATTGTCTGGATTATTTTCCCGTTAGAATTATTTTTCTTTCACATTCCGACGTATGTTTTGGAGCTGCGGATGAATGAGTGTTTGTTTTTGTGAGACGTTTCATTACGTGTCGCGAGGCTGCGTGCATTGTTCGTTTTGTGACCGCCGTGTCACCACTGCTTCATTTTATTACATCTGCGGTTTGCTGTTGAAGGTCTGTTTCACACATTTGCTGCTCCATTTTTACCTAATCTGTTACAACGTGCTGTTAGCCGAGGTTCGGGAAAAACCCACTTCGCTTTGGACCGGACTGTGTTCCGGTTCCGTTTGACGTAAAGTCCGTTTGTTGTACACAGTTAGAGTGCTGCCTCCCCTGGGGGCGTGAGAGCTGGCTTGGTTGTGTTTTAGCTCATTGACAGTATTTTCTGCGGTGTAAAAATACGTTTATTTTGTGGAAGAGAGTCCAGTACTTTGGGTCGAGCTAATGCTAAACGGTACCGACAAGATGGCTGCTTAAAACGCTGTGATTGGTCCATTGTGTGTCGCGTTCAAGAACGTTGGTTTCTGTAGACCAGGGGTGTCAAACTCATTTTCACTGAGGGCCACATCGGCATAATGGCTGACCTTGAAGGGCCAGATGTAACTTATAAATGTAACTAAATGTAATCTAATGTAATGTAAAATAAATGTAACTACCGTACTCCTTAATGTTGAATAACTCATTTATTATAACTTATTCAACTGACAATTACAGTTGCATAGAAAACATCTGTTTGCTTGTTGCTCTAACATAAATCCTTTTAAAATTTGTCAGCTTATGAAAACCCACATAACTCCATTAATGAAGGATGAAATTGTCCAAGTTAATTTAAAAAAAAAAACATAAAACTGAGCTGCAAAGAACATGTATGACACATGTAGCATCTCACCCAAAAAGGCTACACACAGCCTTGCATCCAACTGTGAATGACAACAATTTGTGTGCATACACATACCAAAATAAAGGTTGACTCAGTTCACAACTATATTACCGTACTCAAGTTGTTTGGTTAGTCTTTGATGAGGAGATGCTGCCTGTCCGTGAACACACCAAGTGGATTCTCTCTCTATGATTGATCATGTTCTGAAAATGATGAACACAAAACAAAATGCAAGCACAATCATTAAATTGCACACAGTTGAAATTTTCTTCTTCTTTGTTGAATTACATTTTATTATATTTTAATTAATCTAAAAAAGCTAAGTCTGGTCCTCTGGACATTTAAAAAACAAAACAAAACTTCATCTTTCAGGGATGAAGATGTTCACATCCTTGATAGAGAGGAACAATGGTTTGAGAGACGAGTAAAAGAGGCCATCTTTGTGAAAAGAAACCATCCAAGGAAGGGGAACATATTATTTTAGGTGGCTGAAATAATCACCTGTTTTTTGTTTTGTTTTTTTGAATGTCCAGAGGACCACACTTAGCTTTTTTAGATTTTTCTACCTGGATTATTGAGAATGCATCAGGATATATTTGAATTAAATTTTAAGAAAATGCTAACCTGACAAACAGGAAAGTGGACAAGATTGTCCTGTTTCACTTGCCACATCCATAAGTCCAATTTTCGCAGGAAAGCCGTGATCGCGTCGGACATCTGCGTGATGACTTGTTTGCGTCCCTGCAGCTTCTGATTCAGCTGGGCGAGATGGTCGGTTATGTCGCACAACACAGCAAAGTCACACAGCCACTTTGAAGCTAGCTTTCACTGCAGCCTCGTTTTTGGCTGTGGGTTTCATGAACAAACTCTGCTGCGACCGCAGTTTGCCTTTTAATTCTTGGCAGAATGTGTTGCTTTTCTTGAAGGCTAGCTTTAGCGTACTTAGCTCCGTGTTTGGTTTCAAAACCGACACCGCCTCGTAACACAAAAGACATACCGGTCTTTCTCCTGGAAGCACAAACAAGTATTCGCCTTCCCATCTTTCTTGAAACTTCCGTCTGTATCAACTTTTCTCTTTCTGGACATGTTGGGATCATTATTTATATCTCAATTCCACTCGTTGGCATGAAGGTAGAAACACTGCCTCGGCTACCGTAGTCGAAAGGCATTGTGGGAAAACCGTTGTCGAAAGGCATAGTGGGGCTGCCGTAGTCGAAAGGCATTGTGGGAAATGTAGTTTTTGGTCAAAACTCG
>JBBPBX010010492.1:10476-29386 GCA_038048925.1 Garcialebias charrua
TTTTAGA
Organism: Garcialebias charrua; assembly: GCA_038048925.1. Lineage (NCBI taxonomy): Eukaryota > Metazoa > Chordata > Actinopteri > Cyprinodontiformes > Rivulidae > Garcialebias > Garcialebias charrua. Next base: position 10,484 of record JBBPBX010010492.1, read on the forward strand.
TAAGACAAGTAGAAGGTCCTGTTGTCCCATCTGGTGCTGCCAGGGGTCCAGTCTGGTAGGAATTCACTCATAATAATAATAATGAATTTAATTTATAACACACTTTTCATTAATGAAAATCTCAAAGTGGGTTTACTCAAAGTAAACCCACTTCAGGAATTTTGCATTTTGAACTCAATCTTAAAATGTTCTTAGTGGTTCATGTCACCATGTTTGTTAAACCTTTACACCATCAGTTCTACATCACACTGTCAGCTGAATTATGAAACTCCTGCCAAATTCCACCCCTGGCAGCAGAACAGGTGCAACAGCTAGCTGCTGCTGCACAAACTTGAGCTGACAAATAACCAGACTTCTATGTAAACAAACATATAGAATAACTGACGCTGACGTAAAGCTCTGTGAAATAAAGTTGACATGAACCACAAAACAATTTTAAAGATAAGTGGGCAGCAGTCCACTTCTTGGTCCTGCTCTGACTAGCCCAGGGGTTTGCAACCTTTACAATCAAGTCATTTCTGCCTCTTTGTTCACTAAACTAAACGTGTCCGGAGCCACAATACCTGCTACAACTGGGATTCTCAGCTGGTGACCCACGGACCACTTTACGTTTGTTGGAGGACAATTTTCTGACCAGATAGTTTTCTGGCCATTGTAAAGCTGAAAATATCTAATGAATTGTTGATATTTTTACATTTTAAGACAAAAAAAAAAAAAGACACGATTATTGTAAAGAAGGAAAAATAATGTTCCCTGATGCATGCTCAATTATCCAGGTAGAAAAATCTAAAAAAGCTTAAGCCTGGTCCTCTGGAAAAATAATGTTCTTTCCCTATTAAAAAATAATAAAACAATGAACTATGCAAGTCTAGGTAAATTATTTTAATTGTGGAAAAATTAAATATCCTACTTCGAATAAATAAAGTTAAAGTATGTTTTACTCCCATTACCGGGTAGTTCTAGTACTCACACATTTGCAAAGGAAATGACAGGAAAAACTGCTAAAACTAACCCTTTTTGTCGTTATAAGAACAAATAAATTCAGTTCAAGTTAGTTTTGATCAAATCTTGAAAGAGCCACTGTTGAGGGACCAAAGAGCCGCATGTGGCTCCAGAGCCGCAGGTTGCAGACCCCTGGACTAGCCATTAGCTCGTCAGTGCTGTCAGACATTTCTCCATTGAGGTGTTCAAAGAGCAATACACAACAGGTAAGATATGAACTTTTATACAGTCTGGTCTTCCATCCATCCTTTATCTTTACCCGTTTCTTCCTTTTTGGGTCAGTGGTGCCCATGTCAGCCATCGCTGTGTGAGAGGCAGGGGACACCCTGGACCGGTCTCCAGTCCACCACAGAGACAAACAACCATCCACTGTCTCACTCAAACCTAGAGACAATAGTTACCAATCAGCCTTGGACATATAACATCAGAGCTTATTGGTCCTGATTCAAGCACATCGTGACGTGCTTATTATTTAGTACAGATAAATAAAAGTTTAAAAAATGTCTGGCTCCAAAGCACAAAGAACTGAGAATGACAGCAGTTTATTTGAGTTAAATAAATTATATGAATCTGCAAACAGCACCAACAGAGTACACATGTACATGTACAAACACATATAAACACTCTTCTCTTTTGTGATAAATGATCCGATATGCCCATGGACTGAACTGGAGCTCAGCTTCATGCACATGGTCAAATGCAAACAGACAACGGAGAGCAAACAAGGCTGTGGTACAGCACTTGATTACACTGCTTGAATAAGAGTTATATAAATACAGTAGTGAACTAGAGTTATGTTGCCAGAGGGAACGTCAGTGTGATACAAAGTGTTGCTCACCCCCACTAAGATTATGAAGCATCCTCTCCGCATGAATTCAGTCATAGCCACACTATCTGGAGGTAAGCCATGACACATACATGGTCATAGTGAGCTTTCCTGAAAAAACAGCTGCAGGCGTAGGAGTGCTGATGTGCGCGCACAACCCACCTCCCACACAGTCAATTTTCTGAGATGTCCCCATCACCTACACAGGAGTATGTTCTATTTGATTGCACTTAAACACAACATTAAAACGTTTGAAGCAGCCAATGTACAGATCATTATTGAACAGCTAAAGAGCAGCAGGCGTGGACGGAAGCTTCCTGTTGGAGGAGCGGTCACTTCTGCTCCCGCCTCCAGATGATGACCATGCCGGTGGAGTCTGCAGACGCCAGCAAACTCTCGTCACAATTAAAACTCACGTCTAAAACCGGGCCTCCGTGACCCTGCAGCTTGTTGACTATAGCCTTGGTGTTGCGCTCGACGTCAAAGAAGTAGACGCAGGTATCCTCGCTGCCGGTCACTGAGGCACAGAAAGGACAAATTATAAGATTAAACAAAGACAAATATTTACAAACTGTCTAAAAGAACATAACTTATTTTGAAATAAATGTGTCAAGCTTTAAAAGTGATTTTCTCTATTTTGCCACCAAGATCAAAACTAATCTACAGTAGTCCCTCGTGTATGACGGGGGATCTGTACCCTGAAGATCCGCGATAAGTGAAAAACCCAAAAGTAGTAGTACAAGTAGCACCGTATTTTCCACCGTACACGTCGCTCCATCCTATAAGTCGCATCAGTCCATATTTGTCTAATAAAGTGGAAAAATCCATAAATATGCTGCTTCTCTGTATACGTCACATCTATTACATGCCACTACTGACAACTGGGAAATGTGGGCCAGTGTTGTGCCAAAAATCAATTGGCTGCCAAACGGCGGCTGTGGGGGCGTGCATGGGAGAACTTTAACAAGAATTTAACAAGCTTAACACTTAAAAGCACTTGTTTGTTTGCTCAGTTGTTTTGATGGTTCCAAACAGAGCGCAGAATGAAGGTGGGGAGACTGTGGCAGACTAGCCTGGTTAAAACCAGACCCTTGTTCTTCACTTCGCTTCGTACTAGGGTCTGGACTTTCTCCATAGAGAACCGATTCTTGCTGGAGGCGTGGCCTCTGCTGAGGAACAAAACCATTGGATCTTAGAAAAATTTTGAACAGGGAAAAATTCTGCTCCCTCCCCTCAGAGCCATATGGCTGCTCCCCCGTGGTCTGTTGAACTTGACATCTGCTCCGCCTCCTGCAGCATTTTCTCTCGCTGCAGCCTGCCGCTGCATATTCTGTGTTTATATGTTAATAAAACGTTCTAAAAAAATAAAATAAAACCATGGATCGCTGGTCCAGCACACCAGAAGACCAGAAAATCTGATGGGACTCGGGCAGCAACGTAAAACCCGAGTTTAATTCTCTCGTGACAACCTGAGGCATTTCCTCATAGCGGAGGGAGAGGAGGAGGAGGAGGAGGGAGCGATCACTTGACTTTTGGCCAAAAAAACAAAAGAAAACTCCAGATAAGGGATTAAGAAGGGGAAATTAATACATTTGTGTCACATATAAAACAGTCCTGCATCGCTTTGAATGAGAACATGCGGCTGCTCGCTGGCTGCGCGCTGGGACAGGTGGGGGCGTGGGTTAGGGGCCAAAAACTCCGCCCCTTCTGTTCTCTGATTGGTCCGGTCAAAAATCTACCGGAGAAATCGTTGTCTATGGGAGAAGTCCCAGACTGAGCAGTGAAGGGAAATGAGAATTGAGCGGAGCTGTGCAGGAAGGCGAGGGCCAGGCTAGTGGCAGACTGATAGAGTCATTAATAGCTGGTGAAGATTTTCAGTCATCCAGGACATGGCAAATTAAAAAAAACAAGAAAAAACAACAAAGTAGAAAGTATAATAAATAAAGTCCAGTTGTTTTTGCCTTGAACGTTTTTGAATTTGTCATTATAGCCATGTTTAGCTATTACATGATACAACAGCATGCCATACCCTATTATAGCCATGTTTAGCTATTACATGATACAACAGCATGCCATACTCTATTACTACTCTGCTGCTTTCAAGTGGCTGAAAGTGGTACTACTCTTTCTTCAGTCAAAGAATGAAAACCATAGCTCAGCCAAAAAATGGTTTATAAATATGGGGAAAAATCCATAAATGTGTAGCTTTGGCCTATAAGTCACAGGGCGTGTAAATCATGCAAAAACTGCGACTTATAGGCATATGTGTGTGTGTATATATATATATATATAGTATGTGTGTGTGTACGAGGGCGTTTTAAACCCTTCCCGCAGTCTTGCAATATGCTAAACAATGTTTCTAAACGCACTAAAAGAGCACAAAATGCCATGATTTTAGTTCCCTGCCACCTCTGCTCTTTGCCACCTGCAAGCGCTCTTGGCCACGCCCACTTATCGGCTCTGCAAGCTGAACAGCTGCAGCAGGAAGTTTATCCTGCAGCTCTGGGCTGCACAAGAGTGCAGCAGGTGGTAAACAATTTAAAATAATTTATTTTAAATAAAATTACATGCCGATTGTGCAGCTCATCCATCAATGAGCCAACTGTGTGTCATGTCCAATATTATTTTGAAAAACCGTGATAGAACGAGTTTGTGATGAACCATGAAGTAGTGAGGGACTACTGTATTTCACATTACGTTAAATTAACACTTTAGCGAAACAATTGTTTAAAAGTCCTTTTTTATTTTAAAACCATTGCTGATACTTTTAGGCAATGCTTTCTGGTGACTGACTAGTGACACTTTATTCAAACACAGACAAGCCTTGAAAAAAAAAAAAGACCTGATGTTAAAGAAAAGGAGATAAAAGTGCAGAGATTCTGTTTACTAGTCTCGTGTGCAGCACACTGTATAAAATAGTTTGCTTTGTTGCTGAAAAATGGCTACGGTAATTTAAGCTTTTTTCTTTATCCAAAAGCAGCAGCATGCTATTTTTGCCTTGTTTTGCCTGCAGCTGGCATTACGCTGTGGTCTCCTTCTGGATTCAGATATCACAGCATGTACACCAGCACACCACAGTGGGAACTGAGAAACTTCTTACCCACACAGGCCCCTTGTCTGAAAGACATGAGGGGGCAGAAAATGCTGTGAATGTGCTGAGATTCGTGCTGAATGGGGAAGCTTCTCTTCAGCTGCAGAGTTCCTTCATTGTCCACCACCCTGCCGATGTGATCAAACTCAGTATTTAGAGTGCGTGCACAGCAATGGCAGCAGTGAGTAAACAGTGAGACGGGCTAACAGACCAACCTGTACAGCAGCAGCTTGTTGACACAGGCGTTGACCAGCAGGGAGGGGTCTCTGGCCTCCCGGCTGATCCAGGACCGAGCAGATATGCTGCAGATGGAGCTGCCTTCACTCACCACCAGCCGCTTGGCTTTAGTTAGCTTCCCTGCGGGGATGGGGGTAGAAATCAGAGGGGAGAGAGGAGCCGACAGAGACGCATCAGCTGCGTTCTCTCTCATTAATCAAAGAAAAGCTGATTAGAATTCGTAGTGCAGCCAGCGGACGACTGCCGCGCCCGTTACCTGTTGCCATGTCGAAGAGGAAGGAAAACATGCTCCCCCTGTCGTCGCCAGCCCACAGGATTCTCCCCGGCGCATCAAAGGAGAGAGACAGCACGCGGCCTGTCAGCTTACTGGAGCCCCCCTTCACCTTCTTCCCAGTGGAGATGTTCACCACATGCAGGTGGTGCTTGCTGTTCCCCACCTAGAACACAGGGCCAGGAGTGAGCAGCTTCATCATCCCTACAGCGGAGCACCGAGAACTGTTGACGTTGTGTTCTGAAAATTCAGCAGGCAATTTAAATCCATTTGTTTTCACGTCTGATTTAATAAGGCTTTAAATTCATCAATGTGCACTACTTTGATTTGATTTAATATTTTATTTTTCTGGTGATAAAAAAAACAAAACAAAAAAAAAAGGTGAAATCAAAACCCGTCAAGACATTTACTGCTATAGTTCTGGTTTCTAAAGCTGACGTTTAATGTTGAAATTTAAATAAATGCCTGCTGTATGCACCGCTCTCATGCATTATTTAGAAACAGATAAAAGGCTTCCATCTGGAAGCATGTACACTGCGCAGGTACACGCCACTCACATCAATAAGAAATTATTCAAAATTAAACATGCTGGAAACAGTTTCAGTGTGGTGTTAACTTTGAAGTGGAAATAAAAACTGCCAGTGCCATTTGACATTTATGTGTAAATCTAAACGAACAAAAGCCATTAAAATAAATAATAAACTGACAAAGAACAATATTTAGTCTCACAAACAGAAAAGGTATTCCACAGATACATGGCAGGGCAGGCATTTTTAGCATTTTCAGGTTAAATCATTTCTCAAAGTATTTCAGGGAGGTCCTCTTTTTTCTTATTTCTTATTAATTTTTACATTTTTTTTACACAAACACTGTTTACAGTGAGGAAAACAAGTATTTGAACACCCTGCAACTTTGCAAGTTCTCCCACTTAGAAATCATGGAGGGGTGGGTCTGAAATTTTCATCTAAAGTGCATGTCCACCGTGAGAAACATAATCTAAAAAAAATAAAAATAAAATCCGGAAATCACAATGTATGCTTTTTTAAAGCTTATTTTCCTCACTGTAGATGTTTTTTCCAAGAAGTTTTTAGATGACAAGATCTGCTAATAAAGACCCAGACTGTGAAATCCAGAGCTACACTTCAGAACTCTGGTATTAGACACATTCATCAATAATAATAATAATAATAATAATGATAATGAATTCAATTTATAACGCGCTTTTCATTAGTGAAAATCTCATCATCAGAACAAAGTTGCTCAATATTTAACATAAAGCACAAGTATTTGTAACTGGGTCCTAGACTTCTTAACAAACAGACCACAGTCAGTAAGGATCCACAACTTCTCCTCCTCCACCATAACCCTCAGCACTGGCTCTCCTCAAGGATGTGTGTTGAGCCCTCTCCTGTTCACTCTGCTCACATATGATTGTGCAGCTACCCATCCAGGCTGTCATATTGTTAAGTTTGCAGATGATACAGCGGTGGTGGGATGCATCACAAACAATGATGAGTCCAGCTACAGACAGGAGGTGGAACATCTGGAGAGCTGGTGCAAAGAGAATAATCTTCACATGAATGTGAAGAAGACAAAGGAGATGATTGTGGACTTCAGAAGGAACAAACAAACACACACCCCACTGAACATAGGTGGATCAGTGGTGGAAGTGGTCTCCAGCTACAAATACTTGGGTGTACACTTGAATGATAACCTCAGCTGGAGCAACAACACCACCAGCCTGATCAAGAAAGGTCATCAGAGACTCTACTTCCTCAGACGGCTGAGACGAGCTGGTCTGAGAAGCCCAGTCCTCACCTCCTTCTACAGGTGTGCAGTGGAGAGCATCCTGTGCTCCAGCATCAACGTGTGGCATGGAGGCTGCACAGCTGCAGAAAGAAAAGCTTTGCAGAGAGTGGTGAAGGCTGCACAGAAGTCTGTTGGAGTCAGTCTCCCCACCATCACAGACATCTACACCTCCAGATGCAGGAAAAGAGCCACCTGCATCATGAAAGACCTCACTCACCCAGCACACACACTTTTTGCCCCACTCCCCTCAGGAAGGAGGTTGAGGAGCATCAAATGTAGAACCACTAGACTGAGGAACAGCTTCTACCCTGAGGCTGTTAGACTCATGAATATCTAACCAGAATAATCACTGTGAAATATCACATCATGTTGCTGCTGATCTGTTTCATGTTGCTGATCTGTTTCATGTTGCTGTTCATGTTGCTGATCTGTTCACGTTGCTGCTGATCTGTTCATGTTGCTGATCTGTTCCATGTTGCTGATCTGTTCATATTGCTGTTCATGTTGCTGATCAGTTCATGTTGCTGATCTGTTCATGTTGCTGATCTGTTCATGTTGCTGATCTGTTCCATGTTGCTGATCTGTTCATGTTGCTGATCTGTTTCATGTTGCTGATCTGTTTCATGTTGCTGCTGATCTGTTTCATGTTGCTGCTGATCTGTTTCATGTTGCTGCTGATCTGTTTCATGTTGCTGCTGATCTGTTTCATGTTGCTGCTGATCTGTTTCATGTTGCTGCTGATCTGTTTCATGTTGCTGCTGATCTGTTTCATGTTGCTGCTGATCTGTTTCATGTTGCTGATCTGTTTCATGTTGCTGCTGATCTGTTTCATGTTGCTGCTGATCTGTTTCATGTTGCTGCTGATCTGTTTCATGTTGCTGCTGATCTGTTTCATGTTGCTGCTGATCTGTTTCATGTTGCTGCTGATCTGTTTCATGTTGCTGCTGATCTGTTTCATGTTGCTGCTGATCTGTTTCATGTTGCTGCTGATCTGTTTCATGTTGCTGCTGATCTGTTTCATGTTGCTGCTGACAAAAATCTGTTTCATGCTGCTGTGTTCATTTGTGCTCATCTGCTCATACAGACTCATGTTCGTGCTGCTGTTTGGAGTAATGTTTTTCTATGATATTAGTGCTTAGTGTATTTTTAGTTGATGTTTTTCTTAGTTCATATCTTAGATGTTATTGTTTTTCTTTTACTTTTTATTGTTGGATGTAACTGGGACCCTGTGTACATAATCTCGTTTCACCACATGTACAACATGTGGTGTGAATGACAATAAAGATTCTCTGACTCTGAAGTATAGTTCTGTGCAAAAGTCTCAATCGTCTTGTTGCATTTTTGATTTTCTTACTAGAAGTCAGAATTTCTTATCTTCTAAGTCAGGGTCACCTTTCATTCATCTTTTCTTTCAGGACCTCCACATATGAAAATGTCTCATGAAGAATCACTGCTGTTTGCTCAAAGCTGCCTTAACTCCAGGTGTTTTTCTGCCCGTCATGCCCTGCTAGGCAGGAAGTTGGCATTAAAGCTATAATGTTAGCTGGTGAAGTGTAGCTCCACATTGTGGTGTTTTGTTGTCGCCACAGTCGCCCCACAAATGAGACATGCACACATTTGTCTTTCACAACTGATTTAAAAAAAACTACGAAAATAACACTGGATTATGATACTGGAGTATTATGATACCTGGATTATTGAGTATGAACTTTCTTGTTATGAAAATAACATATTTTTAAGTTTTCTGCTATTTTCCCTCTACTCAGCGAGGTCAAAACAGTTTGTAGCTGTACTGCTCGCAGAGATCTCAGTGCATATCTGCATTGTTCAGAACTTTGATTCTAGACAAGGTTGCTAAGCTGAATAAGTAAAACATTTTATTTTATAAGTTTTATTATTTTCATTTCAAATTCTACATACAGTACATGCTAATATTATTACATAAATTTAAAAACATAATTATTGACGACAAAAAAGGTTAAATTGTGTCATTTGGACCAGTTTCTTTAAATGAGAAATGTTTTGTTCCCCATCCAGAGGACTTCCTCAGTCTGCAGACTGTCAACCAGATCTGTCCCATAGGTAGCCTTCGCTGCTGTGTTTCAATCCAATCTCCTGTTGAAATCTCAAAAGTAGACTTAAAGATCCACTGACGTGATTTTTCTACTATTCATCAAATTGCTCAAAATATATATATTTTATCATTTAAATATGTTAGTTTTTGCAAACAAAATGATAAATCACTTTAATTTTGCTTTAAAAGTGATTTTGAACTTCAAGCCGTGTTTAATCATGGGAAATCCGTTTACACCTGAACGCACCATCTGTGACGTAATGTCCAGAGTGAGAGGCAGAGGGCTCCAGTCTCTTCAATAGCGGACATTTTAAAACTTGACTAATTTATCAATCTAGGTGAAGATTTGAGCTATTTGTCTTCATTTTGGGAAGCAGAAAATAGTTTGGGTGATGGAACAAGAAACAACAGGATCTAATTTAGGTCTGATGCTGTATCAGACTGACCTTCATGTGGAGCTGCGCACACCGTGACAAGCTCAGAGCTCTGCCTCAACTCTGGACATTACATCACAGATGGTGCGTTCGGGTGTAAACGGATTTCCCACGATTAAACACAGCTTGAAGTTCAAAATCACTTTTAAAGCAAAATTAAAGTGATTTATCATTTTGTTTGCAAAAACTAACATATTTAAATGATAAAATATATATATTTTGAGTAATTTGATGAATAGTAGAAAAATCACGTCAGTGGATCTTTAACTCGTGCAAAACACACATACTGTACTTAATGACGATTTTTAGGCAGTACTCCTTGATAAGTGCCATTTTTAGAATATGCCCCACGGGCGACTCACAAGGTTGGTGACTCCTGCTCTAAATGTTTAGATCAATATTTTTGCTTAGGTTTTCTGGAAGTCGTTTAAAAAATTTCTTTAGACGTTAGCTGATTTTTAAAAATCTAACTTCAATCCATATTCAGCTGTTTTAGCGAAATGTTATTGTTTGTTTAAGACCTGGCTGTGAACTCTGAATCATTCAGGCACAAAAAGGCTCCCAGACCCAGATGATGACCCAGTTGTGTTGACACACAACAGACAACATAAAGAACAACAGCAGCTCTTGTTTGAGAAGTTTAGAGGTAGAATAAAATGGTACAACAGGAGTTGTAATGACATTAAAAAAATAAAGAAAAGTAATTTGTAAAGTTAAAGGGCAAACATTCCTAAAGGATGTGTATTGCCCACCACCTTTCATGGCAGAGATTTAAACTTAGATAATTTTATAAGAGTTCTTGCCATTTTGGTCAAACTTCATAAATGACAATATGTGCAACTTCATGTAAGTGAAGTGATGTGTTAGCTTAGTTTGTTATACATGACTCTCAGCTACTACCACACCTAATTTTACCTCAGTATTGGTAAAATTAGCTGTTATAACGATTTTTCATTCCAAATGAGTTAGCTGTGGTGGCCATCTTGAATCAGATTGACTTTGAAGGTTATTTGAATATAGACGTACATTCACGTACGTACATACGTATAACCGTGAGTTCCTGCTTGATGTCGGAAAAACCTCTCAATTGGGAATAAACAGCGAGCTCGAGGAGAAGCTACGTGACTGCGGCCTGCTCTGGAAGCCAGCACCGAGCCTCCCCCCATCACGCCCGCAGTGGAAGCGCCACAAGCGGCGTGACAGGAAGCAGAAGCGGGGTAAGTGCGGAGGTATCGGAGCTAGGCAAGCAGCTAGCCCACACAAGCCGGCTATCCCATCCATGGTTTTGGCTAACGTACGCTCCTTGGACAACAAACTGGATTATATACGCCTGCTACGAACGACACAAAAGACTGTGAGAGACTGTTGTGTGTTTGTGTTTACGGAAACGTGGCTTAACAACAACGTTCTGGACCATGCTATTCAGCTCGAGCGGCTAACATGTTACAGAACGGACAGAGCTCTCATCGAGGGAGGTAAAACTCGTGGAGGCGGGCGGAGGCGGGCTCTGTGTTTACATCAACAACGCTTGGTGTCTGGATGCTGCTGTGGTCTACAAACACTGCTCACCTTTAGTGGAGTTTATGACTATTAAATGCAGACCGTTCTACTTACCGAGGGAATTTACAGCTGTTATAATCGTTGCTGTATATATTCCTCCAAGCTCCAGCAGCAAAGTTAGAGGTCAGGCACTGAATGAACTATATGTGCACATCAGTGAGCAGCAAACAACCCACCCTGATGCTTTTCTCATCATGGCTGGTGATTTCAACCAAGCAGATTTAAAGTGTATTTCCAAAAACATACAGACACATAAACTTTCCAACAAGAGGAAAAAATACACTGGACCAAGTTTACACCACCATGAAAGGAGCTTACAAGGCCCTCCCCCTCCCCCACATCGGTGCTTCTGATCATATCAGTGTTATGCTAAAGCCAGCATACAGACCACTGGTGAAAGTCTCAAAACCAGTCCGCAAGCAGATACGAGTGTGGCCAGAGGGGTCTTCAGAGGCACTCCAGGACTGTTTTGACACCACAGATTGGATTATATTCAAAGAAGCTGCTACCACAAACAACAACACATGTCTCCAGGAGTACTCAGACACTGTATGTTCATACATCACCAAGTGCATTGATGATGTAACCAACCTCAAGACCATCACTGTTCGGGCAAATCAGAAGCCATGGCTGACAGCAGAGGTTTACAGACTCCTGAGAGCCAGGAATGCTGCCTTCACAGCGGGAGATCAGGTGGACCTAAGGGCAGCCAGAAACAACCTGGCCCGGGGCATCAGAAAGGCCAAGAAGCAGTATTCCAGGAAAATAGCTCACCGATTCAAGGACAGCAAGGATACACGGAGTCTGTGGCAGGGAATACAGACCATCACAAACTACAAGCCATCCCCCCAGACCTGTGACAGCACAACCTCTGCGCTGAATGAACTGAATGATTTCTTTGCTCGGTTTGAGTCATGTAACAACACACCTGCACAAAAACTCCCCCCTCTCCTGATGACCAGGTGCTGGCACTGTCCTCAGACAGCGTAAGGCGATCATTCATCAAGATCAACGCCTGGAAAGCCTCTGGTCCTGACAACATACCTGGTCGTGTGCTGAAGGACTGTGCAGGGGAACTCGCAGAGGTCTTCACGGACATCTTTAACATCTCGCTGAGTCAGGCCATCGTCCCCACCTGTTTCAAAGCCACCACCATCATCCCTGTCCCAAAGAAGGCAACGCCCTCCTGCCTCAATGACTATCGTCCAGTAGCACTCACCCCCATCCTGATGAAGTGCTTAGAACGGCTAGTCATGAAAAACATCAAATCTGTCCTCCCTACCTCCCTTCCAATTTGCATATCGGCCTAATCGCTCAACTGACGATGCCATCATCTCTGCCTTCCACACAGCTCTCACACATCTGGACACGAAAGACTCTTATGTTAGAATGCTGTGCATCGACTTCAGCTCGGCATTCAACACCATCATCCCCCAACAGCTCATCCTTAAACTGGACAGTCTGGGGCTGAACACTTCAATGTGTAACTGGCTGCTAGACTTCCTGACCGGGAGACCACAGGCTGTACGGGTCGGGAGTAACACATCCAGCACCATCACATTGAATACAGGGGCCCCTCAAGGATGTGTGCTGAGCCCCCTTCTATTCACCCTGCTAAAACACGACTACACACCATCATACAGCTCCAACCACTTCATCAAGTTTGCGGACGACACAACAGTGGTGGGTTTCAAATTCAAGATCTTTTTTATTGAATTTTTCATTTTTTTTCAGACAACAACAACAACAAACAAAAACAACAACAACAACAAAAAAACACAACAATCAATCTAAGTTACAACATGTAGAAAATAATCCCTACCCAATCACTGCCAAAAGAAAAGGAAAAAAATAAATAAAAGGTAAAATAGCCAAGAGACTGCATTAACCTGAATGAGTTGTGTTGTCAAAGAGACTGGAACAGATTCAGGAAAGGTCCCCAGACATTCTCAAATTTACCCTCTTTCTGTTGGAGTGTGAATCTGATTTTCTCCAGCTTTAAACAGGACATGATGTCAGCCAACCACTGAGCGTGAGTGGGTGGAAACGGTTCTTTCCACCTAAGCAAAATAGCTCGTCTGGCCAGGAGAGAGGTGAACGATATTACATGTTGTTGGTTTTTATTTAGGTGTGTCATGCCCTCTACAAGACCAAACAGAGCAATCAGTGGGTCAGGGTTCAGGCGTGTATCTAGTACATGTGATAAAGTCTGAAAGATTTCCCGCCAATATTTGTTCAGAGATGGGCAAAACCAAAACATATGGGAGAGAGAGGCTTCAGCATGTTTGCATCTCACACAGTATGGGCTGACATCAGGATACATAGAGGACAATTTCAGTTTAGAGATGTGAGCTCTGTGCACCACTTTAAATTGTATTAGACAATGTCTAGCACAGAGAGAACTGGAGCTCACCAGTTTGAGTATGGAGGTCCAAGAGTCCTCTGAGATAGAGGAGCCGAGATCCTCTTCCCAAGCAGCTTTTATTTTATCTGAGGAAGCACGCTTCAAATCCAATAGTTTACTGTAAATGAATGAAATGGACTGTTTTTTATTTGGGTCTAGAGAAAGAATAGTGTCAACAATACTGCTATCGGTTGAAATGGAGAGGCTGGACAAATGAAGAGTAATAAAGTGCCGTATTTGGAGATACCTGAAAAAATTGGACTGGGGAAGACCAAATTTTTCACATAGTTGTTGAAATGAAGCTAAAGTGTTATTGAGAAACAAGTCATTGAAGCGTACTATACCCCTTCTTTGCCATTCTTTAAAAACAGAGTCCTGAGATGAGGGTTTGAAAAGTTGGTTAGACATGATAGGGCTATAGAGAGAGAAACTAGAGAAATTGAAACATTTACGAAATTGTGCCCAGATTTTTAGTGAGTGTTTTATAACTGGATTTATAACAGTTGTAAGTGGTGGAAGCGGGAGTGAGGATCCCAAGAAAGCCACGGAGGACCATTTCCCAGAACACTGTGACTCCATCTCTACCCAGTCAGGGCTGTCAGGCCTGTTGTAATAGAATGACCAGAATGCTAGACAGTGTAAGTTTGCTGCCCAATAATAAAAGCGGAAATTTGGAAGGGCAAGACCGCCTGCGGCCTTAGTTTTTTGGAGATGTGTCTTATTTAAGCGTGGACGTTTTCCTTGCCACAGATATGATGAAATGATGGAATCTAACTGAACAAAGAATGAACCAGGGATAAAAACAGGAATATTTTGAAAAAGATATAAAAACTTAGGTAAAGTGACCATCTTGACTGAGTTAATACGGCCTGTGAGGGAAATGGAAAGCGGTGACCATCGGGATAATGCCTGCTTTGTCTGATTCAACAGAGAGACAAAGTTTTCTTGATATAAATCTTTATACCTCCTCGTAACTGTAACACCCAGGTAAGAGAATTTTGTCTTCTCAATTTTAAGAGGCCATTTACCAAAGTCAAGAGTCTGCGCCAGGGTATTGACAGGGAAAATTACACTTTTACTCAGGTTTAATTTGTAACCAGAGTTTATTCCAAATTCCTCAAGTAATGATAAAACGGAGGGCAGCGTGTCAGTCGGATGAGAAATGAAAAGTAAAAGGTCATCAGCATAAAGGGAGACCTTGTGCTCCATATCGCCTCTCCAGATTCCTGAAATTGTGTCACAGGACCGCAAGGCAGTGGCAAGAGGTTCAATTGCCAGGTCAAAGAGCATAGGGCTCAGTGGGCATCCCTGGCGAGTTCCTCGATGTAGACTGAAGGGTTTTGATATCTGAGAGTTGGTACGAATGGTTGCGGTGGGATGTGAATAAATTAATTGCACCCATGTAATGAAATTGGGGCCAAAACCAAATTTGTCAAGAACATTAAACAAGTAGTCCCATTCAACCCGATCAAATGCTTTCTCTGCATCAAGGGAAATAACACACTCAGGAACAGTATCCGAAGGAGAATAAATAATGTCAAAAAGGCGTCTGACATTAAAAAAGGAGTGCCTGCCTTTAATGAATCCAGTCTGGTCTTTTGATATGATCAAAGGAAGGATCTTTTCCAACCTTTGAGCAAGAACTTTGGCTAAAATTTTGGCGTCTGTATTTAAAAGGGAGATTGGTCGATAAGAGGAACAGTGAGTTGGGTCTTTTCCTTTCTTTGCAATGAGGGTAATGCAGGCCTCTAAAAAAGATTTCGGAAGGGATCCTTGGTCAAATGACTCTAAGAGAACCGAGTGTAGGAGTGGGGAAAGTAATGAAGAAAATTTCTTAAAAAATTCAGCAGGGAAGCCGTCAGGACCCGGACATTTGCCAGACTGCATTACCGATACAGCTGACACAATTTCTGTCAGGGATATTGGGATCTCCAGTGCATCTTTCAGGTTGGGTGTGAGTTTTGGCATGTTGGTCTTTTCGAAAAACTGAGAAGATAAATTCTTGTTGGTATGGGATTCTGAAGTATATAAATGGGAATAAAAGTCCTTAAATGCTCTGTTAATTTGTAAATGATCTAGAGTTGTGGTGCCGTTCTCTAATTGGATCTTAGGGATGATTTGTTTAGCCATGGCACCCTTCAACTGATTTGCCAGTAGTTTTCCTGACAGTGGTGGGTTTCATCAGCAATAACGATGAGACGGACTACAGGAACGAGGTGAGCGGCCTGGCCTTGTGGTGCGGACACAACAATCTCACTCTCAACGTGGAGAAGACAAAGGAGATTGTTGTGGACTTCAGGAAGAGGGATGCCCAACATGCCCCTCTGACCATCAACAGCACCACAGTGGAGAGAGTGGACAGCACCAAGTTCCTGGGAGTGCACGTCTCAGAGGACCTGTCCTGGAGCAGGAACACTGCATCACTGGCCAAGAAGGCTCACCAGCGCCTCTACTTTCTCCGCAAGCTGAAAAGAGCTGGAGCTCCAACCCCCATCATGTGCACCTTCTACAGGGGTGCCATAGAAAGTGTCCTGACCAGCTGCATCACGGTGTGGTTTGGTGCATGTACTGCATCCTGCCGCAAGAGCCTCCAGCGCATCGTGAGAGCAGCTGAGAAGATTGTCGGCACCTCCTTCCCCTCACTACAGGACTTACACAGCAACCGCCTCACTCGGAAAGCCCTCTGCATGGCAGGTGATCCCACACACCCACTACACAGCTGCTTCAGCCTGCTGCCATCAGGGAGGAGACTGAGGAGTCTCCAGGCTCGAACCAGCAGACTGAGTGACAGCTCTGTTCATCAGGCAGTCAGGATGCTAAACTCTCTGCCTGCTCTGCCTCCCCTCCCACTTGTACTGCCTTAACACAAAAAACTTTCACACACTACCACACAACACAAAGATTTTTAAAACTGGACTCTGTCATCAAAACGGGTTATTCACTCAACACATGGTCATGTGCTCATTCAGTTTGCATTACTTCTCATATTTGCACTGTTTGTATTACATTACTGCCTATAGTCATACTACTGTTTACATTTACGGTTTATATTTATTACTACTGTTTACATTTATTACTACTGTTTACATTTATTACTACAGTTTACATCTACACTACTTTTTATATCTACACTATTGCTGATATATATATATATATTCTTTTTACTAGCCTTATTGCATATGCCACTTTACTTCCATACCAATATCAACTACCTCATACATATACTGTGTACATTAACTTCATATGCTGCTTTGTCACTCTTTTACAAATGTCAATGCCAGAACCTCATTTTATTTTATAGATATACTTTTTATACTTTTATCCTACTATGCAAAAACTCAGGACAGTACTACACTTTTATTATTTCATTTTATGCTTATGTTTATTAAATGTTTAGTGTTTAGTGTTGGTGTAACTTTTGATACTTTTAGGCCCTGTACACACGTAGCCTGGTGTTTGAAAAACGAATATCTGCGCAAAAAAAAATCTCCGTACATACATGTTCAGATATTTAAAATTTTCATCTACATGTACCCGTTTATTTTCACCACAAAGTGCTGTAATGAATATGCTGAACCCATAGGTGGCAGTGTAGTGCCGTCACAACTCTTCAAAGCAAATCACAACTTCCTGTTATTATTGCTTTCTTTCTTCTTTTTTTTTTTTGTGGAGACAGACCGTGAGGTTGAACTACTTTTAAATACCGTGCTGGAGTACAAAGTTAATAAAACGCAGGAAAATGTTGATTGGGAATCATGTCCGACTGGGAATCATGTCGGAGCAGGTATGTTGACATTTTTAGCGCTTTTTTCTCCGAGCAGTATGTCACGTCAGCGCCGCTCCAGCTGGAGCAGAAACCTCCGGTTCTGAAAGTCCATATGCAAACTCGAACGCGGAGAATTCTCAAATCTCCACTTTGGTCGGAGTTTTTTTATTATTCGTTTATAGTTACATCAACCGGAGTTCACGTGTGGATGAAAGGCCAAACCGCATGATAAACTGTTCGGTTTTACTGATATCCGGCTACGTGTGTACAGGGCCTTATACTACTATGCAAAAACTCAGGACAGTATTACACTTTTATTATTTCATTTTATGCTTATGTTTATTAAATGTTTTAGTGTTTAAATGGTTACTGTTGCACCGAGGGACTGAGAGAGAAATGCAATTTCAATCCTGTGTATGTCCTGTACATATTGCAGTTTTGACAAAGTTGACTTTGACTTTGATTCAGTACTTACTTTCTGAGTTTTATTGGTTCATGAAATATCTTACTAACAGAGTTGACAACAACAATTAATGGCGATGCTTTAGAAACAAAAATTGAAGGATGGGTTACTACTAGGGGTGCAAATCTCAAAGTGTCTGGAGATTCCGATTTTTGAAGCACCGATTAGATTAAAAATTGATTTTCGATTCTAAAACGATTTTCATTCCGGGATCGATTTTCGATTCTGAAACAATTTTCAATTGAAATCATGAAGAGATTAAACAATAATGTAAACAAAACATTTATTTAAAACAATAATGTATGCTTGTAGCAAACATTAAAAATGTCAAATAATACAGTATAAATACAGCAGTCTGAATTGTGAGCAGATGGTATATGAATAGAATGCAGCAGCTTTAATCGGATCCCAGAGGTCACTGGTGCCTATATCCAGCAGTCACTGTGCGAGGGGCAGGGGACACCCTGGACATGTCTCCAGTCCAACACAAATAATTTAAAATAAAACGTAAACAAAGATTTCAGCCTACTGTATTGCATAAACATTTAACTCAAAATAAAATAGACTTCAAAATCATATTGCAATCATCCATGTTTCAAATGTGTTTGGGTGGATTTTGTTTAAAAGACGTTTCAAATGTGTATGGATGGATTGTTTTTAAAAGATTTGTTTGGTAAATCTTTTCAACAAAAGCCATCTATCCATCATCTTTACCCGCTTTATCCTTATCGGGTCCTGGAGGTCACTGGTTCGGGTCAGATTTCTTCTTCTTTCTGCCACCTTTCATTTTATGTATTCTTTCATATACTATGAGATATGGTTTTATTTTCAAAGTCAAAGTCAAAGTCAACTTTATTGTCAGATCTGCAATATGTACTGTACAGGACATACACAGGACCGAAATTGCGTTTCTCTCAGTCCCTCGGTGCAACAGTAAACATCTAAACATTGAAACACTGAAACATA
>JBBPBX010010492.1:29405-57784 GCA_038048925.1 Garcialebias charrua
TATTTTCTTTATCTTTTAGGTTTTAATGTAAAAAATAATAATAATAATAATAAAAATCGATTTTGGGGCTTTTAGAATCGATTCTGAATTGCCAGGAGTAAGAATCTAGATTCTTTTTTTTTTTTTTTCTGATTTTTTTTTTCTGCACCCCTAGTTACTACTAGGGGTTGCACGAGTACCGGTACATAATTTTTAAACTCCACATTAACATAATAAAGCTTGAGTAGAACTCCAGTAGTTAATGATGTCATAGGATCTAAAGATGCAAAAATAAAATAAAATAGCAAAAAAACACAATTTATTATTTACAACAAAAAAAAGGACCAACAAAACATTGGGAGCATATATTATGCTCCTACCATTTATCATACTGCAGATAAATCACAGGAAAACTAAAACTATTACTTATTATTATTAAGCTGCAAAAGTGAAAGAAACGTGCGGCACGTCAACTACGAAACTAAAAACAGTGGGGTGGTCAACCATCCCACACGCATTAGGTTTAGTTTTAGAGATTATATATATACAGTATATATATATATATATAGGTTTTTATAGGTTTAGAGATGAATAATTTTTGCTTTTTGTTTGTGGAGCATGTGGAGGGGGCATTAAATGCATAACATTATAAAGGCAGGAGCGAACAATGCCCCAAAGACCCATCTCTGCCTGATGCCCTCAACAAGTTCTATGCACGCTTTGAAGACCCAAACAGACCACCCAGCACCAGACTCACATCATCGAATGAAGAGCATCTCAGCGTGACCGCAGCAGAAGTAAGGAGCAGTTTCAGGAAGATCAGCCCTCACAAAGCAACCGGCCCAGACAACATCCCCGGGAAAGTGTTGGAAGAATGTGCCGATCAGCTCTGTGAGGTGCTGGCAGACATCTTTAACACCTCACTTGCCCTGGAGACAGTTCCCACCTGCCTGAAGACCGCCACCATCATCCCAGTCCCAAAAAGCTCTACAGTGACTGGTCTCTGAATGACTATTGGCCAGTGGCTCTCAGAGTCAGAGAGTCTTTATTGTCATTTGCACCGCATGTGGTACATGTGATGAAAACGAGATTATGTACACGGGGTCCCAGTTACATCCAACAACAAATGCAAGAGAAAAACAGTAATAACATCTAGAATTAACTAAGAAAAACATCAACTAGTAATACACTAAGCTTAATATAGTGGGAATAAACAGCAGCACGAACATGAGTTTGTATGAGCAGATGGTCACAGATGAACACAGATGAACACAGCAACAAGAAAACAGATCAGCATCAGCACAATGTGATATTTTGCAGTGTTTATTTTTTATTTTATTTTTATTTATTCATGAGTCTAACAGCCTCAGGGTAGAAGCTGTTCCTCAGTCTAGTGGTTCTACATTTGGGTTGGGTTTACTCTCACCCCGATAGTCGCTAAATGCTTCGAAAAACTGGTATGACCCACATCAAAACAACCATCAACATCAACGAGGAACCTCACAATTACGCATACCGCGAGAACCGATCAACAGAGGAAGCCATCTCCTCTGTGGTCCACACTGCTCTCACCCACCTGGAACAGAAGAACTCATATGTCTGTATGCTCTTTGTGGAATTCAAATCTGCCTTCAACACCATGATCCCCCAAACCCTGATGGACAAACTATTCACACTTGGACTAAGCCCCTCCATTTGTAACTGGGTCCTAGACTTCTTAACAAACAGACCACAGTCAGTGAGGATCCACAACTTCTCCTCATCCACCATAACCCTCAGCACTGGCTCTCCTCAAGGATGTGTGTTGAGCCCTCTCCTGTTCACTCTGCTCACATATGATTGTGCAGCTACCCATCCAGGCTGTCATATTGTAAAGTTTGCAGAGGATACAGCTGTGGTGGGATGCATCACAAACAATAGCTGTGTTTCCATCCATTTTCATTTCGAATTTTGAGCTACCTCGCAAATAAAAAGCACCGCAGACCTGCTGTGCGTTTTGGGACTTGTTTACAGCCACCCCGGATCAATCAAGGGACAGATGGGGGTTCATAGAGCGGAGTGGAGCGGAACCACATATTTGGATTTTTTTCGGCCATGAAACAGCACCGCAGACTTGATGACGGCAGTGGAAAAGAACACTGTGGTCTATTGGATAACAAACAAGAATATTATCTGGCTTCTGTACATGTCCTTGAAAAGAAGGCAGTCGGAAGCCATTCTCCTGGGAGTGTGGAACTGAAGAGACCTGCTGCCCCCCCCCCCCCAGAGATTTCTGTGAAGCCTCAGATAACGCCCAGCTGCACATCTGCTGAACTCTGTGTTTGTCTGAAATTTCTCACAGACTCTATCTCCTTGCCTGCCGTCTCTCCATTTGTTATTGTAACTAAATGTGCTTTTTGATATGGTTTTTACTGGATCACGCGGTGTCTTGAAGACAAAATGTGATTCATCTTTTTTAATATCAATGCTGTAAAACCCCGTGTCTTTGCCTGTTTTCCTGCTTTTGACCTTCATCTGGGGACAGATGGGAGCGGCCGCGCTATAAGTATATCATGTGTTGATAAACATATCATGTGTTGATAAACATGTCATGTGCTTTGTTGAGCTGCAGCTTTTTGCACTCATTCTCTCTCCTGGATGACTGTAACTACATACTTACGTTGTATTGGTGAAAATTGATGCAATGTTAATAAACCTTCTTGTAAATATGTAAATACAAATTAATGCAGATCAGAAGTGTTTCCATCTACTGGCTTGAAGCGCTTCTTCCAAGCCGCGCACAGCGTCATTACGTCAGACGTCAGCGTCATTACGTCAGACGTCAGCACTGCGCATGTCTACAGTAAACAGGAAGTAGCGGTTGTAAACAGAACCCGGCCACACATCTCATCAAAATGGAGAGAATATTTCAGGTACGTGTTGCTATCGGGCGAGTTGTATTTATTCTGTCATGCCAACTAGTTTTAGCGATGTTACATGTTGTCCGGAGCGGAAACAGCTGATCAGTCACGTGACGTGAATGTTCGCTACGGCAGCACGAGTCGGCAAATGTGTTTCCATCTGTCGTTTTGCGCATCTGCTCATTTTCGAAGATCCCAAAAACCACCTCAAGCGAGCGTATAAACTTTTTGGCGAACTTGAGAAAGTAAATACGGATTTTGCCGTTTCCATTAAGCTTTTCTGCTGCGATACTTCAAAATGCGCACCTAGAAACCTTGATGGAAACACGGCTAATGATGAGTCCAGCTACAGGCAGGAGGTGGAACACCTGGAGAGCTGGTGCAAAGAGAATAACCTTCACATCAATGTGAAGAAGACAAAGGAGATGATTGTGGACTTCAGAAGGAACAAACAAACACACACCCCACTGAACATAAGTGGATCTGCGGTGGAATTGGTCTCCAGCTACAAGTACTGTACTTGGGTGTACACATGAACATAACTTCAGCTGGAGCAACACCACCAGCCTGATCAAGAAAGATCATCAGAGACTCTACTTCCTCAGACGACTGAGACGAGCTGGTCTGAGCAGCCCAGTTCTCACCTCCTTCTACAGGTGTGCAGTGGAGAGCATCCTGTGCTCCAGCATCAACGTGTGGCATGGAGGCTGCACAGCTGCAGAAAGAAAAGCTTTGCAGAGAGTGGTGAAGGCTGCACAGAAGATGTTGGAGTCAGTCTCCCCACCATCACAGACATTTACACCTCCAGATGCAGGAAGAGAGCCACCTGCATCATGAAGGACCCCACTCACCCAGCACACACACTTTTTGCCCCACTCCCCTCAGGAAGGAGGTTGAGGAGCATTAAGTGTAGAACCACTAGACTGAGGAACAGCTTCTACCCTGAGGCTGTTAGACTCATGAATAAATAAATAATCAGAATAATCACTGCAAAATATCACATCATGTTGCTGCTGATCTGTTTCATGTTGCTGTGTTCATTCATGCTCATCCGCTCATACAGACTCATGTTCGTGCTGCTGTTTGGAGTAATGTTTTTCTATGATATTAATGCTTAGTGTATTTTTAGTTTATGTTTTTCTTAGTTCATATCTTAGATGTTATTGCTGTTTTTCTTTTACATTTTATTGTTGGATCATGTAACTGGGACCCTGTGTACATAATCTCGTTTCATCACATGTATCACATGTGGTGCGAATGACAATAAAGTTTCTCTGACTCTGAAACAAGGTCAGAGGAAGCTGGTTCTGGTTCGGTTGATTGGACCTGGTTTTACACCATACAGTATTCTGTGACCTGCAACAGTTCATGCAACACTGCCCCCTACAGTCACAATATATGGTGGTCACAGAATATGGTGTAACACGGTTCGCAATGCGCTCCAAACAGGAAGTTGATTTCATTTTCTGTTCTATAACTGCGATGTGATGACGCCACTACAAATACTCGACGTGAAATAAAAAAACTCGATAGGAGGTCCTAGGAATCGATGAGTCGATTACTCGAGTGGTCTGTTAAAGCCCTAGTTACTACTTGGGGTATAAGTTGTGGATCACTCTCAGCTACCATCACACTAAATTATGGCTCAATATCTGTAAAATGAACTGTGGTATAATCATTTAAAAGTTTGTCAAGGTTGCTTACATGTGGTGGCCATCTTGAATAGAGCTGACTCCAAAAGTTATTCAGTTTAAAATGTACATCCAACAATTACTTTGAGAGTTTAAATAAATTGTCCATATTTTGCTAACAACAGAAACAAACACACAAGCATTGGCAAAATCATTTTTTGTCCTTTTGCCTTTGATGGTGGGCCATAAAACTAACAAATGCTCAGTAAAATGGGAAAGCAACTAAATTTTCCAACTTGAAGTATTTTTAATCATTATCTGTTACCAACCACATATTGGTACACCAAGACTAGTACCGTATTTTCCACTGTAAAGATCGCATCAGTCCAAATATGTCTAATAAAGTGAAAAAAAATCCATAAATATGATGCTTTGCTGTATATGTCGCATCTATTATGCATCACTGCTGACAAACCGGAAATGTGAGCCGGTGTTGTGCCAAAAATCGATTGACTGCCAAATGTGGGCGCGTGTATGGGAGGACTTTAACAAGAATTTAACAAGATTAACACTTAAAAACAATTGTTTGTTTGCTCAAAGTTATAGAAAATGTGTGACTCAGTCTAATTTTTCCTTAATGCGCTAATCAGCTGCATTTCAAAAGCTGATACACGGAAACATGAATGAGCAGAGAACAACTCGCTGTGCATTTCTTTGAAATTTACCAAGATAAGCCCCTAAAACAATTATTTGTTTGCTCGACTTTATAGTAAAGACGTGTCTCAGTTGAACTTTTACTTAATAAATGCACTTCAGTGGTCAAATCAGCTGCATTTTGCCAGGGCGGTGCAGCGAAATTAAGCTGATTGGATGGTTGGTCCAGGCAGAAGACGGTGGCAGGTATAGCAAGCCGAATGTGTCATTAATAGACACCTTTACCTAGGACATGACACAACGGTATGCCGTACCATTCGAGTGCCATCTAGTGGCTGAAAATAGCAATGTTCATTTTTTTTTCAGTCAGAATGAATGAAAACGGTCATATCTCAGCCAAAATTTGGTTTTTAAATATGGAAAAAAATTCATAAATCAGTCACTTCGGTGTATAAGTCACAGGGCATGCAAATTATGCAAAGAACTGTGACTTATACGGTACTACAAAATATGCCTGCATGAGTAAAAAACACTCACCACAGTCAGGTTATTATTCATAGGCTGGAAGGTGCAACAGAGCAGCTCGCTGGATTCTGGGTCTCTGACTTCTCGAATGCACCGCCCATCCCCCGTGTTCCAGATGCGCAGAGTCCCATCCAGCGATGTCGACACAATGATGTCATTACTCAGAGACCAGGCAAAGTCTGTGACAGGACCCCCGTGCCCTTTCAGGATCACCTTCACACTAGGAGGTGGTGGGGACAGTGTCATAATGGATAGGGTGCCATCCAATGAGCAACAAGCAAGGAGGTGCTTGTCATCATTAGCAAACTGTAATCGTGGAACTAAAAAAACAAAACAAACAAGTAAAACTGAGTGAATGTTAGGTTCATGTTACATATGCACAAACTGATTTGGCCAAATAAAAAAATGTTTACACACCAGCAGAGTCACCATGTTGATCAAATATGTGATGCATGCCAGCAAAAGCATAATTTTCACTCAAGGTTGTGTCTCCTGCCATCGCACGACTTGCCTCTGCCACGGAGGTGGGCACCAAACTGCCCGGAGGCCTGTGGCCACAAATAATAACATGATAATAGCTCACAAGCACAACCCTTTTTATTTTTGAAGTTGTTAACTCAATATAAAAGATCAAAATAAAGTGGATGTGTACCAAAAACTACTGACAGTAAATCTAACACAGCAGATTACTGGAGAAAAAAAGAATCAGAAGCTCTGAGACAAGACACTGAATGAAAACAGAGGATCTTTGTTTAGCTCTTTTTAGTGTACCTCTCATCGTAGACGGCTCTGTTCATCTGGGCCTGCAGCTGATAGGAGCCTCGGCTGACAGACCGGCGATGACCGCGAGCCCCTTGGGCACGAGGGTCCTCCTCAAAATCCTGCCAGAGAGGGAGAGGAAGTGGAGCAACGAGAGAAAAAGAACCTCAAAGTGTGAGTTAAAGTGACACACTTATAACTGTGAAACATGCGTTCCAACATGTTCAAAATTGACTGAAACTACCACGAAGACTTAGACACTGCCCATACAAGTGACGTGACAGCCATTTCAACCAAGCTGCTCAGCCTAATGTGTCCAGCAACCAAAGTGTTGCTTGCCTCGTACATTTTTTCAAGCTTTTGAATATTTTAAGCCCCCGTCTCCAAATCAATACAGACACCTTAATTAATGCTCTTTACTGTCTGTCCTTTCTGTTTCTCTGAGTCTGACCTCCATGCGGTCCAGTGTGGTGCGGGAGCTGCGCACACTGCTGGCCCTGAAGCTGCTCTGCTCAGACAGGGGCCCATAGCGCAGGCCCAACAGCTGACTGCGCAGCCTCAGGTACTGCCTGCGCAGTCCTGGCTCAAAGCCACACTTGGCGTTCTCTCTGAGCAGCTGGCTGCGTCGGCGGATGTACTGAGTTCGAAACTGTGGGAAGGTAGGCGTGCGGTAAGCATTGTACCTGGGAGAAGAACAAAAGAGGAAGCGACATGGCAAACTTTAACGCACAACTGATCCACACAAAATAACACAAATATAAATATATATATATATATATACACATATGTTTAGATGAGTCACCTTGCGTCCACTGCCAAAACCTGCTGCCAAACTGCTGCCATTCCACACAACCCTGAGAAGAGATGAAGCCACTGCCAGGGTCCTGTCAAAAAAACATTAGAAGCACATACTTTTACAAATAAACAACTCATTTTGACACTACATGCATAAAACACTGATCAGATGGATATACAACACACACACACGCACACACACACACACACACACACACGCACACACACACACACCCTGACGCTGGGCTTTATCAGGTGGTGATCATAGTGAAGAATCTACTGCCCCTCAGGAAATATTAGTTGTTGGGCTTTGTCTGACACTGAGTTTATCAGAGGAAATTACAGAGGTAAACCCAAACTGTCAAGTGCAAACAAACAAAACTACAGCTTTTGTATTTTTATCTAATAAACACGCTGACGAGCCCCTGACAGTCGGACAGCTAAACTAGCATCAGTTAGCAACTAGCAAGTGAGCATCGCCAACTTAGCGGTTTTCCTCAATTAAAATAGGTTTAATGACAACGTCTTCGATTTTTAAAAACCTAGTAAATATTGCAGCACCTTTATGCAGTATTTAATGTTCATACCGCGAGGTTAAATTATACAAGTTTGCTGCAATGCCTTTAAAACGACTCACCTTCCTTAGCTTTTCTCCATCCCTGTGGTGTTTTTTTCTGTCGAGTCACGTGACCCACCCTGACCAATCAGAGGCCGTGTTTCCTCCTCTGACGCTGGACGCTCTCAGAGCTGCAGAGCACGAACCTTGATGACCTTTTTACTAAATTTACATTTAATGTTTGTTCCACAATGATTAGACGAGCATAGTTTGATTAGAGTCATACAAAACACTGTGACACTAATGCTTAAAGTCAATATGAGGGCTTTCAGGAAGACTTGACAGCATTATGTGCCTAATTTACCTGCTGCTCTTTACAAACTCACAGGTCATAGGTCAAATTTTTGATATAAACATGATTTTTTTTTTATTGGATAACAAGAACATATTAAGACACAAACATATTTTAATTCATATTTTAGTTTTGTTTCTGCACCTATAATATAAGCTATATTTTGGCCTAAAATTAAAGCTGTATCTAGTAAAAAAAAATGGACACAGCCAAATAGAGATTTTTCCCCTTGCTCAGATTATTTCAAATGTTCTTATTTACAAAAATAGTCTACAGGTTCACTGTTGTGATCTTTCTTTAGAGGAAGTTTTATTTTTGTTCATCACGGATCACTTTACAAGATTTATTTTCTTTTTAGACACCCCTGAGCATTACAGTTATTACATTTATTTATGTAGTTCGTTAGCGCTTATTAGGATGGAAGGAACACTTGTTTACAAAATGGTACTGAAAAACAAATACGTTTATAATCCAGCTGTGCTCACGTTCATGACGTACAGTAGTAGAGCATATTTACCATTTAGAGCTGGTCAGATTAAATAAATCTACATATATTTTAACAAACTTCCGTGAATATGCGCTGATGGTTTTCTCAATGTAGTCTTTAAATTGTGGTATGAACTTTACTTGAACATCCAGTTACATTTTTTTTTATTTGAGCTGATTTACTATTCTTTGCAATAAATCTCACTATATGTAATGTAATCCACTTCCTACCATACAAAATACTGTAATGTGATGTCTCCAAATAGCAAATACGTCTTCATGAGATGCGTCATAAAAACAAATGTCGTTTTTGTAATATTACCACTTATTTTGTGTTATGAGGTCAAATGTTATTTTTCTATGTCTAATTTAAAAAAAAAAACTGCTCTAAGACTAAAAATAATAATAATCAGCCTCACTGGTACCTTGATGAAAATGCTTTCTTGTCATGAACAATGGGTGGACACACGGTTCCAGTGAGTCCACAATGGCAGTATAACAAGGTCAGCTCCGAGGTTTCGCCTGGCTCAGCAAAGACCTGCAGGGCTGTGGGGCGTTCTGCTCAGCTGACGGGGCTCTTTGCTTGTTCACGGTGCTCTTTCTCGAAGGGGCCCCTGTGACTGAGCCATTCAGGAGCTCAGGCCATAAATGACCGAGGTGAGCCGCACATTAAGCACTGCATTCTCAAAAAATTAAAACAGCATCAACTGTGGAGAGCAGCCAAAATGCCCGGAACAAAAGGTGAGAAACATTTAACCAACATAAGTAAATAAATAAATTTAAAAAATCATTAAATATATTTGTTTGGTTGATAACGGACTCGCATGATAAAATAAAATAATTAACTTACAAAGCTTTTGATGTTTACTGAACCTGTTTATGTGAATCTTATCCTCCCACCGTTCTCAGGTAATAAATCAGACAAGAAGTCAGCTACTAAGGTACAATAACAATAAATCATTCCTTTATTTTTTTAAATAAATGTTCTTTATTTGGACTTGATTAATATGACTTTAATCTCACAGCAACCTCAGAGTCCTAAAGAACAGCCAAAGAAAGATGATCAGAAAGGAGACGATAACAAGAAGCAAGGAGGTAAGCATTTACAACCTCAACTCAGAAAAAAAGTTGGAATATTGTGTAAAATGTAAAAAAAATGAAAAAAAAGAATGCAATGGTGTACAAAGTTATACCTATATTGTTATCACTGTGTAATTTAGTAAACATATAGTAACAAAAACATAGAATTTGTTCCGTTAAACCTACTATTTAAATTTTATGGCAACACATTAAAAAATGTTGGGACAAAGGCAACAAAAAAGCAGAAAAAGTGGCACAAAAAGCAGCTAGAGGAGCTTTTGTTTGTTTGTTTGTTTTTCTAATTAGGGATAATTTGCAACAGGTCAGAAAGAGGACTGGGTATGAAAGCATCATTTTAAAGAAGCTGAATCTGTCAGAAGATGGGCAGAGGTTCAGCAGTCTGTGGAAAACTGTCTATAGTGGACAGAATTTACAATCATGTTCCTCTGCAAAGACTTTAAATAGCTCACGATTCATAATGTATCAGTAAATTATTTCGGTAATCTCTGAGCTCAGAGGACCAGACTGAAAGTCAGTATTCTAAGTTCATGATCTTTGGGCCCTCAGGGACCACGGCATTAAACACAGGTCTGAATCTGTTGGACATCACTCCGCGGGCTCAGAAACACTTCCACTAATCATGATCTGTAAACAGTTCACCGTACCAACAACAGATGCTGCTTAAAGCTCTATCACGCAACAAAGAAGCCATATCCGAGCACTATCCAGAAATGAAGGATGCAGCTTCTTGTATATAAAACAGACTGAGGCAAAGTTTAAAACTGTTCTGAGATCAGACAAACATTTTAAATTATTTTTCAAAACTGTGGGCACCACATTCACAGGAGAGGAACTATCCAGTCTGGTATTAGCAGTCAGTTCAAAAGCCTGCCTCTCTGATGGTATGGGGGTGCATTAGTGTCTATGGGGTTTATACAACATATGGTCCCATCCAGACGTCTTCTTCATGGATCCCCAACACAATGTTAAACTTCACAGTGATCCACGACAGCAGCACGGCTCTGTAGAAGAGTCCAGATCCTGACCCGACCTGCAGTCCACCTCTCATCAGTAGAAAACATCTGAACAGTCCTACACCAGACAACAAAGGGACAACATTCCCCTCCAAAACCTGCAGCTTTCACTCAGATTCTAGACTTTTTTTTAAAATTCAAAACTGCACAACTTTAGTTCCAACATTTGTTTAGTGTGAATGAAACAGGAGCGTATGGGATCTGAAAATCATCATTGTTCTTCGCTCTCATTCACACAAGTTTTTCAGAATTACAACTAAATTTAGACTCTGTTCATCCCGTCTGTGCAGACTGTTTGTTAATAATGATAATAAACTTCAGGAGTGTGGTGGTGCAGTGTGACTGCTCTGTCCCCAGAGAAGATATCTGCCTGCTTTCTTCCCTCGCAGGACAGCCGAAGGGAGAGAAGCAGTAACTTCCAGGCCTTTGTGAAGATGGCTTTGGAGACTCTGCTGGGGTCCTGTCACCGTAAACATGGGGGTGCGCGGGGCAGACAGGGCTGAGCGTCCCTCCCCTCAGCACTTTACCACCTCCACTGATGGGAGCAGCTGTGCAGTCCTGCAACACATCTGTATGCCTCTCACAGGAGCAGAAACCTGATCTCCATTCACCATGATCTGTTGCATCCTGATCCTCTCGACCGTTCTGTCCAACTCTTCCTCACAGGAAATCAGGAAAACATTTATCTGGAGACAAAATTCCTTGTTGCAACTTGACATTGAAACTCACCCTCACCATTTAACAATGCAAACTGTTTTTGTAAATAAGGAATGAAATAAAATATATTAATTACAGCAGTCTCTGAACGATGCTTTGCAAACGTATTCACACCTCAAACTTCAAAGTATTTTACTGGGATTTTATGAGATTGACCAACATGAAGTATTGCATTAAATTGTAAAGTAAAAACAAATTATATACATATATATATACATATATATACATATATATACATACATACATATATATACATACATACATATATATATATATACATACATATATATATATATAGTTTGAAGGAGCTGAGTTGTAAATCAGGAAACAGGATTGTGTTGACTTGATATCACCATAAACATTTCTAAAACTATTTATATGTTTTAAAATATGATTAAATCAAAGCTGTTGGGAAGGTGTGTGCAGGTGAAGTGAAGGTTGTTGTTTGTTTGTAGTTATTTTGTATTTTTTAAACAAGGGGCAGATATTATACACTATTTTCGTCTTTCTGCACATTTTCATTCAGTGTTTTTTTTTTTTTACTTCTGATGAATTTGTTTTATTTTGAAGAAGAAAAAAAAACATGCAGCGCTGCTGGGGCTGTTTGTTTACGTCGTAGTTTCAGGGAAACGTTGGCTCAAACTTTATTGTTCTTCATCTTCTGACTCATATTATATCAAGTGGAAACTCTTCAGATTAAACAAGTTAGATGTTCCCACCGCTAGTTAGAACGACTTTGTCACGTTTTGCAAAATAAAGAAACCGAGTAGGAGGACCTCGCTGCAGATGAGACCTGCAGTAAACCGAACTACGTCCACACCGACGAATTAGTCTTTCCTCTCATCAGTGATGTCGTCTCTTTCTCTTCGCTTGTGAAACTTTGTTCAGTCACATTCTGACGGTCATGAGCACTCGTTTGACTCGTTTTGAAGCGAAAACTTAACGCGCTTTGGAGACTAGCTTAGCTTTTAGCCTGCTACCGCTAACGCCTGCTGCTGGACTGAGCGCTGCGTAACAACGACGTCACCACGCACGTTTTGTGTCACAGCTTTTTCTGTCCGGGCGCGTTGTTGAAGCAGCCGCTCCAACCCGAACAGAAACAGAAAAACGTCAATGAAACGTTGTAAAATCCTATCGAAATATCGAAAATATGCTTAAACTTCATATCATCGTTATTGAATAAATGTATATCGCGATATTTATCGTTATTGAATTATCGTCCAGCACTACCTGGATGACATAATTTGCTTTGGTGCCACACAAGAAGACCATGATAAACATTTACGGAGAGTGCTTCAAGCAGTCAGTCTTCACTAACCTATCTGGGTCACACCATTTCGAAAGAAGGTCTTCAACCACATCAGGATAGAGTCGCTGCTGTGATTCATGCTCCAGCTCCACATGACAAATCTTCTCTCAGGTCTTTCCTTGGTCTTGCATCATGGTACAGTAAGTTCATTCCAGGCTTTGCAACAGTTGTTGAGCCACTACGTGCTCAGAGATTGCACAGATTTAACTTTCAAGTGGACAACAGAAGCCCAGTCTAGCTTCACTTCACTGAAGGACCTGATAGTAAATTGTCCTGCCTTAGCTCTGTATCACCCTGAGTTGCCAATCTACGTTACTACTGATGCTTCAGATTATGGTCTGGGCGCGGTGTTAACTCAGCTACATTCAGATCAAAGTGAGAGTTGTCGCTTTTGCATCCAGAACTTTCTTCTGCTGAGCGCAAGTATTCCACGGTCGAACGTGAAGCTCTTGCCTGCGTTTGGGCAGTAGAAAGGTGGAGAACCTACCTTTGGGGTCGTCGCTTTGTCCTTCGTACAGACCACCAAGCACTTACCACCTTACTCACTTCTAAAGGTTCTGGCCATGCTGGACTGAGGATTGCCAGATGGTCTGCTCGACTTCTCTGTTTCACGTATGACATCACTTACCGCCCAGGACATCAAAATGTCATGGCTGACTGTTTGTCTCGACTACCATTACCGGCTGGAGACGAGGCAACGGAGGAACCTGACATGATTGCTGCTGTTTTTAAAGAGTCCCTGTGTGCTATTTCTCTTCCAGAGTTTACTATTGCTAGTGAAACCTGTCCAGAACTGTCACTATTGCGCAACCAGATTGAAAAAGGTTGGCCCAAAGTTGCTCCATACTTTCAGATACGACATGAGTTGTTAGTCCATGGTTCACTAGTACTGAGATTGACAGATCGTCTAGTTGTTCCTACTTCACTACGTGCCAGGGTTGTTGATTTAGCACATGAAGGACATCAAGGCATTGTCCGTACCAAGCAGAGACTGCGTGAACTTTTCTGGTGGCCAGGACTGGACCGATTTGTACATTCTGTCATTGCTTCCTGTGTTAATTACCAGTTCAGTGATAAGGTTGCAATAACTTCTCATGCTCCACTTACTCCTGTTGAATTTCCTAGTAAACCATGGGAAAAAGTTGCAATAGACATTACAGGTCCATTTGAAAATGCTACATGGGACTGCCGTTATGCTATTGTTCTTACAGACTACTACAGCAAATGGCCTGAGGTTGCATTCGCTTCTACTGTTACTACAGATGTTATAATTCGGTTCTTAAACACTGTGTTCAGTAGGGAGGGTAATCCGATGTACCTTGTCTCAGATAATGGTAGTCAGTTTACTTCTCATGCATTCAGTACTTTTCTGACAGAGAGACAGATACAGCACTTAAAGGTTCAGTCTGCAGTTTCTGTAGAACTGCAGCACTTAGAAAAATTTCAACAAGCAAAGCATTCTGATCCCTCCCCCTCAGAGCCATATATGGCTCTGCCCCCTTGTGGTCTGTTAAAATTCAAATTCAAGCTCTGTTTTTATTGGCTGATTCAAATTCAAGCTCGGTTTTTATTGGCTGGTTACAAACTTTGTTTTTATTGGCTGGAAAATGGCGGGTCACTTTTTCTTTTTAGAAATGCTTATTTACCACCTGGAGAAGCAAGGGGACAATATTTTTTTTTAGTTTTTTTCAGAGATTACCTCTCTAACATCAATCTAGTGACAGAGTGAAGAAATAAGTTAAAAATATATTGTTGGAAAAGTTACATATAGCAGCTTTAAGGTCCAGTGTATACTACCCTAAAGCAAATGGTGCTGTGGAAAGATTCAACAGAGTGCTTAAGGAGTGCATACAAACATCTGAAAGAAGTCACAGCTCATGGAAGGAAGCTGTAACTGAATTCCTGCACAACTACCGAGCTACTCCCCATGCAACCACCGGAGTAACTCCATTTGAACTACTGAGAAACAGAAAGATGCGCACCAAGTTAAACATACTCCCAGTAGAACTGAAAAGCAAAACACAAGCCCAAATACAAAAGAGGGTGAAACAAAAGCAAAACAAAATGAAGGAATACACAGACAAGAAAATGAGAGCTAAAGTACCAACAATCAAAGTGGGTGACACTGTTCATGTTCGTAGACCTGACCACGTTTTCAAAGGATCTTCCAGATTTACAGAACCACGGACTGTCATAAAGAAAGTTGGACCAAACACTTTCTTACTAAGTGATGGACGCAAGTGGAATGCTTCAAAACTTGCACTTTTCCCAAAACAAACCTTACTTGGTTCAGAACAAAACGGTGATGCTGTATTGGATACCTATGCACTGCCCGGAAACACTGATGAACTGCTTGCTGTATTGAGAAGAAGTCAGAGATCTAGAAATGCACCAAGATGGTTGTCAGGTTTTGTAAGTTAGAGTGAAAAATAATGTAAGCTATTCCTGTTCAGAATTGTATTAGTGTTCTGTAAGACAAGTAAATTTACTACTGTTCTGCCAAAGTAAAATATAGTAAAGAAATAAGTTTAAATGTTCATACTGTAATGCATTGGGTTAAAAGTGAAATTGGTAATCTTATTCTAATGCGGACATTCATTTAAGGCGTTGCTGTTGTCTTAGTTTATTGCGTAAACTTTCATATTACTGTTGGCTTACAGAAATGATACGTTGATTGGCTTGGTTTTCTGTTGTCAATTATACCGTGCAAATGTTACATGTAAGTAATGGTTTCAGGAAAAGGGAAAATGTTATGTCCTGCTATTGCATAAGAATGACAGCAGAGGGACCTCTGAGGAGGGATAGAACAGGATAGGATGTAAGAAGAAGAAGAAGAAGAAGAAGAAGAAGAAGAAGAAGAAGAAGAAGAAGAAGAAGAAGAAGAAGAAGAAGAAGAAGAAGAAGAAGAAGAAGAAGAAGAAGAAGAAGAAGAAGAAGAAGAAGAAGAAGAAGAAGAAGAAGAAAGAATGGAGAATTTAACTGAGCTACGTCTGAGGTTGTCTTATTCTACTATTTCAAGATAGCAACACCACAACAGACTGTTTGTGCAGATACTGTTTCATAAACAATCTAGGGTCATTTTAAACATACCAGTACAGTACTTAACTTATGAATGACTTGTGTTTTGGAACTAGTCATGCAGACTGCATCATGTCATCCTGTCAGTAACTCACCAGCAAGAGGACACTGTCCAGGGGGTGTGTGTTGCCTGATAAAGGATAGAAACTCGTATTGTGCTTGTTCCAGAACAACTTTACTATCTCGTACGGCCTGGGTCAGTCCTGACTGAAATAAACAATACAGAACAGTTTGAATAAACAAATTGTTTCAATAGTGCCTCACAGATTTTTCAACATAGTAGTTTTTTTTACGTCAGTGACCACCACATGGCAAAGGGTTCACTCCTGCTAGATGACTGTTGAGTCAAAGTTTTTACTGAATTAGGTCAATTCAAAGAGCAATTTGTATTGTAAGTTTTCAAAAAAAGTGCAAAGAGGCCAGAGGCTACAAAAAAAAATAATATTGGACAGAATGTCTGCTGCTCAGTAACACAAAACATTTTTCTTCAGAAAATAACAGCTGCTAGTCGAGTAAATTTTACCTTCCGAGATCTAATTACAGGTAGTCCCCGATTTACGAGCGCTCTGATCTGCGAGGTTCCAGACTTACGAGCTGCACATTTTTGGAAAAAACGAAAAAAATACTGAGTTTTCATGTGTTTTTTCACTTCAGTTAGCAAGTTAAGCATATAAACACACGTTTCCGATCATTTTTATGCACTCAAAAGTAGTTTTTAGATGAAAATAGAGTGTTTTTAGGTGCGCTAGCGAAAACCGTTCCAATTTACGAGCGGATTTCCGGATTTACGAGCGAAATGGCGGCCGTTCCAAATTACGAGATTTCCGGTTTACGAGCGCCTCGTTGTGACGGATCTCGCTCGTAAATCGGGGACTACCTGTACATTTACCAACTTATTTATTGGATTTTTATTTTATTTTAATTATTTTATTTATTTGTTTATTGTAAAAAATAAGACAAAGCAAAGACAGGAAAAATTGAAAAGACATTACAGAAGTTCTCTCTTCAGAGGTGCACCATTCATATTCTTAAAACACTTGGGACATTTTAATTTTTTCATTTAATTGTTGTACTATTTTCTGATTATTTAATAGCAAAATCAGTGTTAAAGGTCTTTCATTCCTTAACGAAATGTTTATTGGTGCCTGCTTTTTATGCCGGAGGTTTAAACTAACATGTTTTTATGTTGAGAAATAGAGTTATAACCATTTTGCTGAAACCTTTACATCTTAAATGACTCTCAGCTATTACCACACCAAAGTTATTTTTTTATTTTTTTTATTTTATTTATAAATTTATTCATTTAATCACTAGCACTACCGCAACATTAATTGATAATATTTTTACAAATGAAATTGGAAAGGCTATTTACAGTGGGGTACTAATAAGTGACACAAGTGATCATTTACCTATACAGTATTCATAGTTCATGATTGTAAAATAAAAAAAACTACTAAAGTTGATGAAATAAGGCAGGTTAGAGTCAGATCTGATGAAACAATAAAGAAATTCTGTAATGACATGTTAAAGGACAACTGGAGTGGAGTATATAACCGTAACCGTGTTTCCATCTATTTTCAATTCGAATTCTGAGCGAATTTTTGAAATTTTGCAAAAATGTAAATAAAAATTAATGCGAATCAGAAGTGTTTCCATCAACTGGCTTGAAGCGCATCCACCAGGCCACGCAAAGCGGCATTACGTCAAACGTCAGCGTCATTACGTCAGACGTCAACGTCATTACGTCAGACATCAACGTCATTACGTCAGCGTTACGCATGTCTACATTAAACAGGAAGTAGCAGTTGAAAACAGGACCCGACCACACATCTCGGCAAAATGGAGAGAATATTTCAGGTATGTGTTGCTATCGGGCAAGTTGTATTTATTCTGTCATGCCAACTAGTTTTAGCGATACTCTGATGCATGCTCAATAATACAGGTAGAAAAATCTAAAAAAGCTAAGTCTGTTCCTCTGGACATTCAAAAAATAAATCAAAACAAAGCAAAGTTTCTACATTTTTTTTGCTTTTTTTGTTTTATTTTTTGAATGTCCAGAGGAACAGACTTAGCTTTTTTAGATAGTTTTAGCAATGTTACATGTTGTCCGGAGACAAAGTCACGTGACGTAAATGTTCGCTACGGCAGAACTGAGTCGGCAAATCTGTTTCCATCTCTCGTTTTGCGCATCGGCTCTGATTCGAAGAACCCGAAAACCACCTCAAGCGAGCGTATCAACTTTTTTGCAAATTAGAGGAAGTTAATTCGAATCGTGCCATTTCCATTCAGCTTTTCTGATGCGATACTTCAAAATGCGCATCTAGAAACCTTGATGGAAACACGGCTTATGTGAAGGATGTGAATGTGGCATATGAAATATTTTTGCAAGTTTATAAATCCTTATATGACAAAAATTGCCTGATATTAGTGTGTCACAAAGATAAAACTGTCAATGCAAAACCCTGGATGACCAAGGGACTGTTAAAATCTCTAAAATCATTCATTGCTTGAATGGATTGTTTAAATGGATTTTTGTTTTAAGAAAGGGCAGATATTATAAGATTATTTTCTTTTTCTGCCTCCGTTCATTTGAAATTTGTTCTTTTATTTCTCCATATGGTTCTGTAATTTTTTTCTTTTGTGTTTTAAATTTGAAATGAATAAATTAAATAAAAATTAAAAAAATGAACAACAAACAATTTCTATAAGCCTGATATGTTGTGTCCAGTTGATCGAGTTGAAAAACAGTTCTGCTCATCAGCTGAGCAACTGGAACATCTTTACATTAAAATAAAGACATGGAAAATTGAGTCGTCTACCTTTCCATGATGCTCTTTACACCAATCCGACATCCCATCCAGGAGCTCATCTGACTGCTTGACAATCAAGTTGGGCCCCTGCCAACCAGCAACAAAGTAGTTTTATTAATGAAACAAGCAGAAGAAACAGCAGCGTTGTTTGGTTTTATTACTTCAGCTATGATGTTCAGGTCACAGTCTGTGATGATGCATGCCATCTCGATGATTTGATCTTTCTCAATGTCCAAACCTGTCATCTGTTAAAAGGAAAAAAATATATACTTAAATATTTAGAGACAGTGGGGGGAGGAGTCACTGAACAAGAAGCTAGCATTCTGAGAAGGTTGGCTGCTTTGCTTATTAAAAATAACCATTACTGTACATAGTCCCTCGCTACTTCGTGGTTTGTTTATCGTGGATTTACTACATCAGGGTTTTTCAAAGTAAGATTGGACATGACACAATTGGCTGATTGATGGATGAGCCATGAGTTGTTTATTTACAACAAATTATTTTAAATGATTTTGCACCATGTGTGCAGCTCACATGTGCATGGGGAAGCTTCCTCCTTCAGCCGAGCAGCTGACTTCCTTCTCTGCGACACACACATTTCTCCTGCATTGGCTTTGTGAAGGGTTAACCTTTTGCAGTCCAAATGCACCGATCAACTTTTATCTTCCAACTTAAAATTCAAAGCAAGTCACATCGTAAAATCATCATAATCACAAAATATAGAAGTGTTACGTTAGACCGCCTGCGACAAATTATCATACAGTTCACGGCCAGGATCTACAGGTATGAACTATGAAGAGCAACAAAACGCCATCCTATCTGCAAGGATCTTAACCTTTGCTTTGCAGAAGACCTTACCAAAGAGGACCACGAGGTAACAAAAGCTGTTTGGCCCAAGGTGGAGCTCCCCTAACATCATCTTTTAACTTTCCATAAAATGGCACAACATATATATATATTAAGATTGACCTCTGATCGTTTTTGCTAAAACAATGTGAAATGAATGAAAATTTCTCTGCAAAATAGTTTAAAATTAGCGCCGTTTTTTTACATGGTAAATACGGATTTTCCCGTCGCGTGATTGTGACGTCACATGTAGACTCGGCTCGAACGCGCACATTGAATACAATGGAGAAGCCAGTTATTTCGAGTGATCAACCAAAAACAGCAGGTTATAATTTTTTTTCTCCTGATGCTGTTTTTTGTAGACTTTTCACTTCAGGAAGTGAGCAGCTGTGTGATGAGTGCAGGAGCTGCAGGTTGACAAGGCAGAAGGAATTCTACAACATCTAAATCGTTTCCACAGCACTGAAATGGTAATATATTAGTTAATGTTTCTAATAATTATTCAACATTAATTTATAGTTTAAAAAATTAGTCCCTTTTAAAATATCTGTTAAATATTTTAATGTTTATTCTAACATACGTTCTGAAATTTTTAACTAGTTTTTATTTGTGTATTTTTATCCATCAATATTTTTTTATTTTGTTGTAAATTTACATTTATTTTAAACAAAAACACTTTTAGATGTTTGAATCAGTTTGATTTCATCCGTCCTGTTTGGTCCAAAAAATGCAGCTGAGATGTCTTGACTGGACACCTGTCCAGGTGTCTCTGTGATGGACTGGAGACCTGTCCAGGTGTCTCTGTGATGGACTGGAGACCTGTCCAGGTGTCTCTGTGATGGACTGGAGACCTGTCCAGGTGTCTCTGTGATGGACTGGAGACCTGTCCAGGTGTCTCTGTGATGGACTGGAGACCTGTCCAGGTGTCTCTGTGATGGACTGGAGACCTGTCCAGGTGTCTCTGTGATGGACTGGAGACCTGTCCAGGGTGTCTCTGTGATGGACTGGAGACCTGTCCAGGTGTCACTGTGATGGACTGGAAACCTGTCCAGGTGTGCCTGTGATGGACTGGAGACCTGGAAACCTGAAAACACAAACTGATATTTTTATTAAAACAGCTATGGAAATTTATGTTTTTTGACGGTATTTGATATAAATTTAATTTTAAATTTAATGATTGACATATAAACATTTTATTTTTATTTTTAGTGAACATTTAGTGCATGTAAACATGCACATTTCAACTGGAAATATGAATGATGTTTTTCAGAACGTATGTTAGAATAAACATTAAAATATTTAACAGATATTTTAAAAGGGACTAATTTTTTAAACTATAAATTAATGTTGAATAATTATTAGAAACATTAACTAATATATTACCATTTCAGTGCTGTGGAAACGATTTAGATGTTGTAGAATTCCTTCTGCCTCGTCAACCTGCAGCTCCTGTAAGTCATCACACAGCTGCTCACTTCCTGAAGTGAAAAGTCTACAAAAAACAGCATCAGGAGAAAAAAAATTATAACCTGCTGTTTCTGGTTGATCACTCGAAATAACTTTGGCTTCTCTGAAGACAAACCGCTAAAATCTAAAGTTTTAAATGGCTAAATTGGACGGATGCGTTTGTATCTTCCTCATTGTATTCAATGTGCCAGTTCGAGCCGAGTCTACATGTGACGTCATAATCGCGCGACGGGAAAATCCGTATTTACCATGTAAAAAAAACGGCGCTAATTTTAAACTATTTTGGAGAGAAATTTTCATTCATTTCACATTGTTTTAGCAAAAACGATCAGAGGTCAATCTTAATATATATATATATATATNGAACGTATGTTAGAATAAACATTAAAATATTTAACAGATATTTTAAAAGGGACTAATTTTTTAAACTATAAATTAATGTTGAATAATTATTAGAAACATTAACTAATATATTACCATTTCAGTGCTGTGGAAACGATTTAGATGTTGTAGAATTCCTTCTGCCTCGTCAACCTGCAGCTCCTGCACTCATCACACAGCTGCTCACTTCCTGAAGTGAAAAGTCTACAAAAAACAGCATCAGGAGAAAAAAAATTATAACCTGCTGTTTCTGGTTGATCACTCGAAATAACTTTGGCTTCTCTGAAGACAAACCGCTAAAATCTAAAGTTTTAAATGGCTAAATTGGACGGATGCGTTTGTATCTTCCTCCATTGTATTCAATGTGCGCGTTCGAGCCGAGTCTACATGTGACGTCATAATCACGCGACGGGAAAATCCGTATTTACCATGTAAAAAAAACGGCGCTAATTTTAAACTATTTTGGAGAGAAATTTTCATTCATTTCACATTGTTTTAGCAAAAACGATCAGAGGTCAATCTTAATATATATATATATATATATATTATATATATATATATATATGTATACATGTTGTGCCATTTTATGGAAAGTTAAAAGATGATGTCAGGGGAGCTTTAAGACCATGTTCTGGGGTCCCTACGCATACATTAATGGACAGAGAGCGAACCCATAAATTAGATGGTTCCATATTTTATAAGTTTCAGATTTAATAATGTTCCCAGGGGTTTGTTCCTACAGCTTTGATTTGGTAACTCATTTGGAAGTATTATTGAGCAATTTTATTCATTCTTTCAATTTTTAGTTATTTTCTTGTGTTTACACTCAAAAGTCAAATTTCTCTTTTATCCATTACTGCAAGGAGACTGAGAAACCTCACAAACAGAAATTATTTACTTATTATGTAAAGGGAAAAAAGTGCACATTATCTTGGTGCAAAAACCACATTCAAAAGAAGAGGTTTCATTTTGGGTTCAGCAATGGGGAGACAATGTTTTCTTGAGTCGTGGTACCTCAAGATCAGCAGGGGTAGCTATTTTTCATTAAAACTTTCCAGGGCAAATTATTTCACATGTAGCAGATGCACATGGGCACTGG
This sequence comes from Garcialebias charrua, assembly GCA_038048925.1. Lineage (NCBI taxonomy): Eukaryota > Metazoa > Chordata > Actinopteri > Cyprinodontiformes > Rivulidae > Garcialebias > Garcialebias charrua. Next base: position 51,864 of record JBBPBX010010492.1, read on the forward strand.
TTAATTCTGGTCATACATATGGACAACATGGCATTTATCTTGTTAAACATATATGGCTATTATATTAATGACAATAAAAGGCTTTTAGAGATTATTTTTCATATAGAGCGTCTAAAATATACACATTCATTTGAAAATATTAGAATAGGTAGGGACTTGAACTTCGTCAAAGATGACGTTTATGATAAACATCCTTCAAGATTAGTGGTGTAACGGTACACGTGGGTGTCTTGAACTGTTTTGGTATGGCATGTTTGGTTCGGTCCACGTGCGTACCGTTTCAGTTATTGTTTTCACTGGTTAAATTTTATTAACGAGAAATTATGCGCCACAGAACTACAGTTCCCAAGTGTTTCAGCACGGCGCTATTATCCTGCAAGATAATAGCGCCGTGCTGAAACACTTGGGAACTGTAGTGCATGTGCAGCATTAGCAGCCTAGCATCTTGTTGCGGTCTCCTGTTTGGGAACATTATGGCTTTCTTGTTAAAAGACAAACGCAAATCCAAAGCTGTGTGTCGACGTTGTTTCACAGACATTGGATCTGCAACAGGCAACATGTCTAACTTGTTAACATTCTTGAAACTACATCATCCGAACGTGAACGTCTCTTCTAGCAGCTTGTTACCAACACTGATAACAGCAGCATTTAAACAACCGTTACCAGGTAATTCAGAGCGGTCCAAAGCAAAAACACAAACTGTAGGAGTTTTTAAAGCTCTGGATCTACGTCTGAATGTTGTTGATGCACCGGCTTTAAACTTATTGAGACCTGCTGCGACATCCATCACGTCAACACTTCAGCCATAAAGTTCAGCACTTTATGAAAAAGCTAAAACTGATATTGTCAACAAGCCCTGGAGCTGATTAAAGCCCTGCCCTGATGATGATGATTATGATGAACGAGAGATTCAACCACCTCATAACAACCGTTCAAGAAGAAGTATTTATCTTTTATTATTATTATCTAATTAACTTTTTTAAATTTAAAATTATAATATTATTAACTCTTTTTTTTTTTTTTACCTCTTTGTGTTTTATTTCCAGTCTCGACAGAGATAGCAGCTGAGTATTCTTATTCAGGGAAATCCACCAGAGATCACCTGCAGCTAAGAAGTCTGTGATAACTGAACTCTGAACTTTTCCAGGGACAGGTGGGAGCAGGTCCAAGAAGAGGTTGTGAGCAATGAGGCCAAATACAGCCACATTGCAACATTAGCAAAGCTCTACCTCTTTATTCCGGCTACCTGTTGTTAGTGAACGGTTTTCTCCACCGCTGGAAATATTCACTGCAACTAGATCTGTGCTTTTGGTGGAAAATGTGGACAAGTTGGTCTTTATGGACAAAAACTTAAAACTTGACAACATACTAGGGCTGAACAATTACTTGCATTTGCAATAATATCGCAATACGATAAAATGAGATTTTCTAATCGCGAAGGCTGCAATTTGACTGGTCACGTGACACGAATCTTTATCAAAAAACAAACAAACACAAAGACATTTACGATGGTTGCATGGCTAGAATGACAACAACCAGTGCTTCAACTTCAAGTAAGCAAAGTATTAGCCGACAGGGATCACTGACCGAACTGTTTGAACTTCAAACAGTAATTTTTTTACATCTGATTTTTTATATTTATTTATTAACTGTCGTGTGAAGTTCAGACAGTAGTTAGGAAGTTCACTTAACATGTTTACTATTATAATAATAATAATAATAATGTCCTTTCCTGTCATCTGCGTATGTTTCCCATACACAGACGAAATTCGTCTCTGCATTTAACCCAACCACCTACCAGGTGGTGCAGTGAGCAGCCATAGAAAGTGCCCGGGGAGCTGGAGAATTAGATGTGCACTCATAGACACCCCAAGGTGTGTAGTGGCCGGGACGCGAACCCGCGTCCTTCGGGTTCCAAGTCAAAAGCCCTGCCACTAAACCATCTTGGCTCCTTTATGTTTATGAAACAAGAAAAAATAGAAATGGTGAAAAGAATAGGCATAGATTTGTTTGCTTTATTGTAATCTCTGCTTTAATAAATCTGACATTGTTTATTATGAAACAGATTGATTTATTGCTTCCGTTTGTTGAAAAATACTTGAGAAGATATTAAAAAAATAATTGCGTTTTAAATCGAAATTGCAATTTATAGGAAAAAAATTGCAATTAGATTATTTTCCAAAATCGTTCAGCCCTACAACATACCCAGGAAAGTGCTGAAAGAATATGCCGATCAGCTCTGCGAGGTGCTGGCCAACATCTTTTACACCTCACTTACCCTGGAGACAGTTCCCATCTGCCTGAAGACTGCCACCATCATTCCAGTCCCAAAAAGCTCTACAGTGACTGGTCTGAATGACTATCGGCCAGTGGCCCTCACCACGATAGTCACTAAATGCTTCGAAAAAAAGGATCATGAACCACATCTAAACAACCATCAACATCAACGAGGACACTCATCAGTACCCATACCGCATGAACCGATCAACAGAGGATGCCATCTCCTCTGTGGTCCATACTGCGCTCAACCACCTGGAGCAGAAAGACTCTTTCGTCCGTCTGCTCTTAGTGGACATCTGCCTTAAACACCATGACCCCCCAAACCCTTATGGACAAATTATTCACACTAGGACTAAGCCCCTCCACTTGCATCTAGGTACTAAGACTTTGAACAGACCACAGTCAATGAGGATCCACAACTTCTCCTCCTCCACCATAACCCTCAGCACTGGCTCTCCTCAAGGATGTGTGTTGAGCAGTGATGGCATAGTTACCGGTACATTGAAAACGTAACTTAGTTAAGTTACTGATTAGTCCTTGGGAAAAGTAAATTAGTTAAGTTACTGATTACTTGATTTGGAAAGTAACTAAGTTAGATTACCAAGTTACCGGTACTTTATTACCACTTTCGGCCGCTAGGGTCCACCGACCGTTCCCAGCTCATGTGTCCGAAAAAAGCCTCCTCTGCTCGGACTGTCGCAGCCCGGCCTCCTGAACTCTGGAGGTAGGACTGAACTAGTGTTTGTTAGCAAAATATCTCCAGAACCACACGACAGATTTGAATGAATCTTACAGAAAGTAATCACTGGATGGATATTTACAACCTATTAGCTGTAGGAGATGTTTGAGCTAAAATTCATTTATTTATAATTTATTTTCGCGACCGTTTGGAAGACGTCAAAGCGAAACAATTTAAATCTAGCAGATTTGACCATTACGTGAATTTATTAAGGAAAGGTTAAGCTCAGGAACACTTGTGCTAATGTCAGCTAACAAATATATATATTTTTAAGCGTTTATTTTTGTTACAATTTAAAGAAATGAAGCAGTTGTTCTGTCCTGCACAGAACACCGTCCCACCCGCGCGCGTGTGCGCGTGTACATAGCAAACTACTTTTTTAATGGGGAACACATATAGGTCTTTAAAAATTTTATGTTATGTCTGTGTGCTATCTTGACAATATTAATTCATTTTAATACACAAAATAATTCTTAGATAATTAATTATACCCTTTTTAATTCTGCCATTTTTAACTTTCGTTTTGAACGACCGGTTTCTGATACAAGTTCTGAAGTCCACGCCCTTCAAAGATCTGTTTACGCCCTCTGTAACAGCCAGTATCTGTAATGTGTTGTTGTTTTAAAATTAGCTCTTTTTTTATTACTCATTTGACTTACTGTTAGTGCTAGCTTAAGATAACTTACCGAAACCCGTCTGAGCGCGCCGCAATTTGCTGCTCCTTTTAGCATTAGACCACCCGAATCCGATGCTAATGTTAGCTTGTTCCTCTTCCGGTGTTCGCCAGCTCCGCTCGTTGCACGCGGCGATTTTGGGAGTTATCGCTGTTCCAGTCAAGACACACACAAAGTTCACCAAGTGTCTCCCGTAAATTAATCCGTAAGGAGAAGGTCCTCGCTGCTGCGAGGCTGTACAGTTGAAGCTCCGCTCCATCGCGCCAGAAGAGGGTCCCGTTGCCGCCGGTCCCTACGCCGGGGGTCTGCTCGTTTAATTTTTGCCGGCTGCGCGTTGGGAGCGATCGCAAATACACTAAAAATTGAACTAAAACATAAAAATAACAATTATACTTTATTTATAAAGCCATTTAAAAAAAACACAGCTGCAACAAAGTGCTGTACACATGAAATTAAGAACATATAAACAAAAGATGAGATGAAATCATGAAAAACAACAGTCATGTGTTTAATACAGAAGTGGGTTGAGCCTAACCAGGGGTTGCTAGGTGAGGGGCTGGACTCAGGTTGGGGTGGGTTGTGGCTGCGGTTTGTGACGTCACAAACCGCAGGAAGTGAGAAACGAACCGTTTTTATCACAGACAAATAAATCTACTTAGAGTAAATAAACCACTGGGTGCATTTCTTTGGCCTTAGGACTGTTTTTTTATGAAGTACATACCCAAAGTTGAGTAAAAAAAAACATTAAAAAGTGAATTTTGCATGTGTGGTCCCTTTTAAATCCAGCTGATCATTGACCATTTTGTGAATTTATTAAGGAAAGGTTAAGCTCAGACACATCTTTGCTATAATTTTTAGCAAACAAATAATTGTTTTACCGTGTTTTTGAAGCTAGACAACACTTCCTCCTCGCTCCATCCGTGAGCACCTCCGTGTTTACATTTATGTCAGCCTGGTGTCAGGTTTCACAGCGTCTTTTTCATGCTGGAGCTGTATGGAGCTTTAGCTACGTGAAGGAATAACGTGTGTTGCTTCCAGACGTATTAAAAATAAAACTTAACCCCTCAACGTCCACTGAGCTGTCTGCTCATAAATACTTTGTGAGATGGAGAGAGAAATCTTTGCAGCAAACTTCGCTGGTCGGCTGCTTCACTTTCATCTTCCGTCCATTTGATCGTATTTCCAAAATACTGTACCGTAATTTTTTCTTACACTTCTTTCAAACAACTGTTTTCTCGTTAATCTCTGTCTTCCCCAGAACGTTGTAGGATCTGAAATTATTTTTAAAGACAAAGGAGCGGGTTGAATCACGCTGTCTCCCTCCTCCATGCTAGCAAGCTCCATTCAGATAAAGAGAGCTTGCTAACAAGCTTGCTGTACTGTGGCCTACACGGCCAAAATGCTACGGCGGCCAAATGGACACATAACGCAATATGCAGTAAGCTCAGGAGAAGGAGTGGAAAATATATAAAATTAAACGTGTTTTAAAATCGATTTTGGGGCTTTTAGAATCTATTCTGAATCGCCAGGACTAAGAATCTAGATTCTTTTAAAAATCGATTTTTTTTCCCTGCACAACTATATTTTAGTATCGAATCGCACATCACTGTCAGCAAGACACCTGTGGGCTGAGCTTTAATAAAAGTGCCTGATCAGTAGGGATGGGGCAGATCCGATCCAGTATCGGTATCGGTATCCGATACCAGCATAATTTAAGTATCGGATATCGGATCCAACCTGCCGATATTTCCGATCCAGCTTCAAAGAGCACTTGTGTTCCATCATATTCTGTGACTGCCGTCTTAACATTATGTGAGTTAAAACCAATGAAGACACTCACAACAGGAAACTCACAAACTTTAACAGTATAGTCTTTATAGTATAGAAAACATTCCAAAATACACATAACTTTATAGTCTCAGTACAAATATTTCATTATACAGATTCACATACCTGAACAGTATCGGATCGGAAAAGTATCGGTATCGGCCGATACCCAGTTCTTAAGTATCGGTATCGGATCGGAAGTGAGAAATGTGGATCGGTGCATCCCTACTGATCAGTAAGAGGACTGGTTCTTATCAAACACAAATATAACACACATAATTTTTCTCTGCACTCAACAGTAATTTGAGTAAAGAAATGCCCCCCCCCCCAATTTTACTCACTTTAAAAACGACTTGTACAATATGTGAAATCTTTAAAGGTTCAGTATGCAGTTTCTGTAG
>JBBPBX010010493.1:9226-57783 GCA_038048925.1 Garcialebias charrua
ACACCAGGAGGGAATGTGATGGAAACAGTCACACCGTCCAGATCCATAATGGTTTATTTAGTCAAATCTATTAACAATTAATTTAACTAATCAATAACTGCTCCATAAATAAATAAAAACTGCATGTTTAGGTTTGTTGTTTAACACCCAGTTGACTGTGCAGAGGTCATCATCACCTGTGCAGTGGGGGTGTTGGTCATGTCCTCCCCCAGTCTGTGCAGCTCTGTCTGCAGCAGATCTCCCAGCCGGGCCTGCAGCTGGTACCTCCTCTTCAAACCGTCTACGTCCAACCCTGCAAACGTCTCTGCAGGGAGCGTCGCGCTGCCCGCCATCTTGGTCAGTTTGGCTTCATCTTTAGAGGGAGCAGAGTTTGGAGTATCCAGGTGGGGTTTGGTAAAGGAGCTGCTGGACTGACGGAGGGAGTTGCGGCGGCTGCCCTTCACTGCAGCGGCAGCAAGTTCTGGTTCCTGATCCTCAACGTCCAGGACGTCCTCGCTGTCCAGAACCAGTTTGTCCTGGGACAGGTCGTGTAGGGAGGGCTGGGGCAGGTGGAAGGGGCTGGAAGAGGGCGGCTGTCGGTTCTTAGGGTCTGGTATGGGGGTGGAGGTTGGGTCCAACTGTTCTGTGGGGGGTTCTGCAGGGACTCCTTTGTTGCGCCGGGCCTGAGCCTCCTTCAGTTTTTGGATCTTGAGCGCGTACTCGGATTCCAGCTGCTGCAGCCGCCGTTTCTGAGCAATCAGCTCGGCGAAGTGGCGCTCCGAGTCACGAGGAGTCGCGTCCCGACGCTGCAGCTTATTGGGCTGAAAAACCGCCGTTTCTGAGCAATCAGCTCGGCGAAGTGGCGCTCCGAGTCACGAGGAGTCGCGTCCCGACGCTGCAGCTTATTGGGCTGAAAAACCAGAACAGAACCCAGAAACACGTTACAGATGTGAAGGCGTATGGACACTTCTGGCTGAAGGAGGAGGGAAAGCCTGACCAATGATTGAGTGGTGCCATTCTGCTCCAGTGTCAGCTGCCCACAGCTCAGGGTGTGTTTTTACCACCAGAGCTGGTTTCACTCATATTCTGCAGCCCCGACATGTTCTGCTATAAATAAACATCTGGACAGTTTAGTCCTGATGTTCTGTAGAGCATACCAGCACAGACTTTGTAAGACCTTTCACTGACCGTTATGGTTTAAATGTGACCTACATGAACTATTCTTAATGATTTTATTTGTTCATTCAAATTTAATCCAAATCATCCTAAAAACTACAACAAACCAGTTTCATGAGCAGAGCAACTGGATTATTTTGCAAGGAAAGATAAATGTCTGAAAATATCCTCCTGCTGCATGATGTGAATTTTAGTTTAATTACATCATAAAATATCTGGAATCCTCAGAACTACAGACACACAGAACCCACATAAAATTTTAAGACGTGACTAAACGTATTGTTAAGACCAACAAGCGGTACTACGATGTCCCGCGCCGATGAGGGATTTGAATAATGAATGTGTGTAGTTTTTGAGATGAATGTTTTTCTGGACTGAAATTGAACAGACAATGAAAGTAAACCTTAATGTTTTTGGTTGTAGGATTAAGGATTGTTAAGTGTGCAGGAGTTACACTGAGAAGAACAGAGGTAGTTTTTTTTCTGCAGAGTGATGGATCCTGGAGAGTGGAGGGAACAATTTGATCCACCACCAGGTGCAGAGGTGGAGCCAGGGGGTGGTCAATGGTGGCCCTGGCCACCATAGATTAATTTTCAGCCACCCAAATTATTTAAGGAACCTATGCTTTTAATCAATATAAAACTAGAAATTAGTTTCCTCAAATAATGGGGTGGGCAATTTACATATATAAATGGTGATCGTCATCTTTTAACGTGGCAACCCAATGTATGATAGTGACCCTTCTTACTTCTAAATGCAGCCACACACCAAACTGGAAGTTGGCGCATTGGTACTTTTCAAGTTATCCAGCTCACAAGACGGCCAGACATATACAGGTAGTCCTCGACTTACGACGGAGATCCGTTCCTACGCGGCGGCGTAAACCGAATTTCGACGTAAGTCAGAACATACGTACATACTGAACCATACGTACAGTACTGTATTTTACCAAGCACTGAGCCTATCCTAACACAGTACCCTACATAATTATCAAAAAACACATACATTTGGGAGCCATAATGAAGGGAAAAAAAGAGTTACCGTAATTTCCTACTGGGATGCTGGTGAAGCCATTTCCTCCGTCCCTCCTCCGTATTCTCCATTCGTTTACGACGTAAAACCGCGTTCACCGTACAGTTTTTTTTGTTTTGTTTTTTGAATGTCCAGAAGACCAGACTTAGCTTTTTTAGAGAGTACAGGGCAGAATTCCTCCGCAGCTACGTTTACTACGTAAAACCGGAAACTGCGTAACTCGGCTTTTCAAAAATAAAAAAATAAAATATATTTTTTTTTATAATGGGAGATGCGTCGTAACCGCAAAACGTCGTAACTCGAGACCGTCGTAAGTCGAGGACTACCTGTATCTGACATACATCTGCTCTGCTTTGTCAAGTCCTTTGAACCTTTTGTGTTTAAAATGTTATTTATAAATAAAGTTGTGCTGAGAGTGGAAGGTCAAAGGTCGTGTCTCACCGTAGTCTGACTGGAGTCCGTTGGCCGTTTGGTTCTTCTGCTGACAGTCAGCTGTGCCTGGTTCAGTTCCTGCTCCAGTTGAACCTCCAGCGTCTTCTTCAAGGACACCCGGTGCTCGACACGCTGCACCTGCAGGTGACAGAAAACTCAACACCTTCCTCATCTGTGAGCTGCTCCCAGAGCCAGGCACGACATGCGTGTTACAGTTGGTACCTGCTCCTGCAGCTTCTTCAGCAGCGTCCTGTTGGCAGTAAGGATCTTCTCTGACGCCTGCAGCTGTTCTCTCAGTTTGACCACCTTGGCTTCTGTCGCTTTCAGAGACTCCGCCTTCTTCAGCTCCTGCTGCAGCAGATGTCTGAGAACAATCTCGTCCCTCTGCAGCAGCTCCCTGCAGACGAGGACCACAAGTTCAGCTCTGAAGTCCGGTTCCTCTGCGTCACTGATCCGTCAGAACATCTGGCGCATCGGGTCACTGTCATCTCTCCGATAGGTGGAGGACTCACCTGTGCTTACTGAGTCTCTTCTCCGCCTCGCTCCGCCTGAGTTGTGCAGCCTGTTTCAAGGATGATTCCAGAACCAGTTCCGGTGTGGCTGATGAACTGTGATCCCTCAGGGTCCTCTGATTCTCCCTGCTGCAGCACCAGGACACGTTTCAAGCACCTTCACATCACCAGCATGTGGAGTCTGTGAGCAGCTGGACGGGTTCTGGACCTACCTGGAGATTTCTTCTTTCAGCAGTCGGTACTCCGCCTTCTTGGACTCAGGGAGAGCTTCTGGAGCTCTGACCGGGTTGTTCTCCTTCTCACTAACCGGTGCCGCTTTTGGCTTTGCTGCCTATCAAACATGAATCAATCAATGAACATATATTTATAGAGCTCTCGCCAAAAGCCAAAAGGTGCACCAAGTGCCTCAAAATACAGTGCAGCGACTGAAAAGACTCGGTCACCCAAACGTTTGTATTTGGACTTTGGGACAAACAGTAAAGAAGTTGTTGATCTTAAAAAAAAAAATCACAGGGTGAGGCTCACCTCCACCGTTCTCCGGGCCTCTTTGATCATAAACTCCAGGCCTCCAAAGACCATCGGAGAGGAGCTGCAGGCGTCAACGTCCGAGTCGCTGTCGTCAGAGTCTCTGAGAGAAACCACCACCGTCTTGTGTCGAGGCAGCTGCAGAGAGAAGATACAGACAGATCCTGGATCAGCGTGTTCCCCCAGGCTGATCCTGGATCAGCGCGTTCAGCAGCATCTTACCACCAATGGACCTCTGGCAGCCTGGGGAGTTCTGCTGAACCTGCTGCTCCGGGTCTGAGGAACCGTGTTCAGGCTGACGGTGCTCAGGTTCCCTCTGGGCGGGGGCTGGATGTCTGCCGGAGGAGGACACGTCGGAGATGGAGGACCACTGGAGCTCTTCTGCACACAAGAAGACCAAATGCATCGTCAGTTCAATCAGTTCACCTGTTTGAGCCGTTCTAATGATAAAATTCAATCTGTGCTTTTATTTTGAAGGAGCTGAGCTGTTCCCTGTGATGCTGAGGACACGCCTGAGTGCACAGAACACACAAAGTTGCTTTCATTCTCCTCAGCAGGCAACTGGTACCAAAACCAGTTTAACCTGTTCAAACCATTTAAGGCTACGGGTGCGAGTGGACTCACCTCTGTTGTCGCCACCCTCTTATTGGCCATCGACATCAGACACGTCTCCCTGAGCAGCATCTCCTCCTCCTCCTCTTCATCAGCAAATGGAGGCTTCGGGGGAGGCTCCAGCTCATCTTGTGGGGGAGGGAGAGGAGGTGGGGGAGGAACACCAGACAGCATGGGGTGGATGAAGGGCTGCGCAAAATCCAGAGGGAGAGGAGGTGGAGGGGGGTAACAGATTACAGTAATAGATTACTACAAGAGGGAGGGTTCATTGTTAAAGGAGCGGAGTGAGGGAGTGTGGGGGTGCATACCATCCCGTAGGCTGCAGACTCTGCTCCATACAGGCCAAGCGGAGGGAAACCTCCCATCTCATCCATTGACAGGAAGTTCTGCGTCGGTGACGACACTGACAGAAACAGGAAATGTGAGCGGCGTCACACGAGAAACAGGAAGTACGAGGACGCTCCGGTGAATCCTGCCAACCTGGAGAGCCAGGCTCGCTGTCCGTATCCATGGCAACCTCATCATAGTTGTCATACTGGTAGAGGTTCCCTGAGGCATCCAGGCCCGGCTTGCCCGCAGACTTCCTGTGGTCCTGGTCCCTGGACTGAACAGACAGCTGGTTACTGGTTGTTATGGTGGAAGAAGACGCACCTGAACAGGTGCTGGGAGCTCACCCTGCTGCGCGTCCTCCTCCCTCCCACCAGCTTCATGAAGCGGTTGTACTGCTCGTCCTGATTGGACAGGTCACGGATGCGGCGGATCTCGTCCTCACGCTTGTGGCGCTCCTCCTCCTCCTGCCGCCGTTTCTCCTCCTGGTTCCTCTGCCGCTGCAGCTTCCAGGTGTGGAGCTGCTGCTTCCTGAACGCCTGCTTCGCTGTCGAGACTGGTGGTGGCGGGCGGGAGAGATAAGACGCAGCCACAAAAACACACATCAGACGGGCGAGTTAAACCACAGACACAGAGTTCATCTGATAAACAGACTAACGAAGAGTAAAAACTACGCCTCCAGAAGTGAATACACCTGTGCAGGTGGAGGTCTACCTGTGTGGGAGCACCTCATCAACGCTTTGTTTATTGAACAATCAGCTTATTTTCATAAAGAATCAGACTTCAGTGAAAAAAAACTACTAAACTCGACTTCCTGACAGTTTAGGTTCTCGTTGTGACAGCTTTATGAACAGGCTGAATTTCCAAAGCAAGCTCCGCCCCCTCCCGCCACCTGCAAGACGACATCTCACCTTGACTGGTCAGGTTTTTGGTGCTTCGAAGATTTCCTGGAGTCCGGGCCCGGTCGGGCTGGACTCTGGGACCAGGCTTTGGACTCTGCTTGGTTCTGTCTCTGTCGGCTGGCCTGCTCCGGTCCTGGTCTGCAGGTTTGGACCTGCTCCTGCTCCGGTCTGCAGCAGCGGCGGCGGCAGAGGAAGCGGACCTGGTGGTGACTCTCTGAGGCTTGTCGGCTGGAGCTGCTACAGAACCTGAAGCTGAGCTGGAGGTCTTGTCCTGGGGGGCTTTGATGATCCGGTCTTTGCTCTTCTTCATCACCCGCTGCTCCTTCTGCTGCCACTTCTTACTGGCCGACTGCAGCGCGAGGAGGCGGAGCTGCAGCTCAGACATCTCCTCCTCCTCCATCTTCTTCACAGGCTGAAAAGACACACAGGTTAGCATCTCGAAGGTCACGTGACCTTCAGCTCAACGAGAACAGACAAGTACAGAGAAAATCAGTTTAACTATCTCCAGTTACAGGTTACATTGTGACCAGTGATGTCAGTAATGCGTTACAAAGTAACGTGTTACTCTAGTCGGACCACTTTTTTCAGTAACGAGTAATCTAACGCGTTGCTTTTCAAAATCCAGTAATCAGATTAAAGTTACTTGTCAAAATAACTGTGCGTTACTTTTTTTGGTCATTTTCTGTAGCACTGTAATTTAATTTTATTTCCTCAATGCGTCTCGGGTCGGGGAGTGATAAAAAAAAAAAACCACTTAAGGAGGGACGGTCACTTGCTGTGGCTGTGAAACCTGACACCAGGCTGACAGAACGTAAACACTGAGGTGCTCACGGAGCCTTCAGCAGTAACAATGGAGCGAGGAGGAAGTGTTGTCTAGCTTCAAAAACACGGTAAAAAGAAATATTTGTTTACTGAAAATTATAGCAAAGATGTGTCTGAGCAACCTTTCCTTAATAAATTCACGAAATGGTCAATGATCAGCTGGATTTTAAAAAGTAGTTCGCTATGTGCACGGGTGGGACGAGGCTGGCTGCACAGAACAACGGCTTCATTTCTTTAAAATGTAGCAAAATAAACGCTTAAAAATATACATTTCTTAGCTGACATTATAGCACAAGTGTTCCTGAGCTTAACCGTTCCTTAATAAATTCACCTAATGGTCAAATCGGCTGGATTTAAATTGTTTCGCTTTGACGTCTTCCAAACGGTCGCGAAAATAAATTATAAAGAAATCAAATTTTAGCTCAAACATCTCCTACAGCTAAACAGTTGTAAATATCCATCCAGTGATTACCTTCTGTAAGTTTCATCAAAATCTGTTGTGTGGTTCTTGAGATATTTTGCTAACAAACACTAGTTCAGACCTACCTCCAGAGTTCAGGAGGCCGGGCTGCGACAGAGTGAGTCCGAGCAGAGGAGGCTTTTTTCGGATACATGAGCTGGGAACAGACGGTGGACCCTAGCGGACGAAAGTGGTAATAAAGTAACTTAGTAATCTAACTTACGGTAGTTACTTTCCAAATCAAGTACCGTATTTTCTGAACTATAAGTGCACCTTTTTGCCTAATTTGCATGCCCTGCGACTTACAGAGAGGTGAGACTTGTTTATGGATTTCCCCCATATTTTAGACCAATTTTTGGCTCAGATATGACCGTTTTTCCATTTTGGCAAAAATAGTGCAGTACCACTTTTGGCCGCTAGGGGTGCAGTACCACCTTTGTCTGCTAGGGTACACCAACCGTTCCCACCTTATGTGTCCAACGAGAGCCTCCTTTGGACGGACTCAGTCTGTCGCAGCCCGGCCTCCTGCTCTGGAGGTATGAACTAGCTACTTCGCTGTTAGCTCAGTGTTTGTTAGCAAAATAGGTCAAGAACCACAGGACAGATTTTGATCAAACTTACAGTGATTTTTTCCTTGTACGTTTGAGCAAATAGCTCATAAACCACACAGCAGATTTTTTTTTTCAAACTTACAGAAAGTAATCACTAGATGTACATTTACAAACTGTTAGCTGTTGGAGTTATTTGAGATAAAATTCTGATGTTTTATAGACGTAAATGTGTCGCGGTTAGCTTCGTTGTTTTTCCTTGTACTTTTTCAAAGCGAAAAAATTTAAATCCAGCAGATTTGACCATTACGTGAATTTATTAAGGAACGGTTAAGCTAAGACACATGTTTGCTATAATTTTCAGCAGACAAATAATTGTTTTTACCGTGTTAATCTTGTGAAAAGTCCTTCCGTGCATGCTTCTGTGGTCGTCATTTTCAGCAGGGCAAATGACGCGCTGACGCGTCGCGTAGCGGTGACGCATAATAGATGCGACTTATATAAAGGTGCAACCTGTTTATGGATTTTTCCAATTTATTGACAATAATTGGACAAAGCGACTTATATAAAGGTGCGACCTATAGTCCAGAAAATACTGTAATCAGTAACTTAACTAAGTTACTTTTCCCAAGGACTAATCAGTAACTTAACTAAGTTAAGGCCGGCGCAGAGCTCCGCGCTCCAGCGAGCGCGACGCCCCGTTGTGTGTGCGGCGCTCGCACGCGCCTTGCACAAGTCTTTGAACGGTTGCGCGAACGCGCCAAGCTCCAATTTTACGACCGCGTACGCGATGCGCGGTGTCTGACCAATCAGCGACCTCAGTTCAGTCCCCTCCGCGCGCAGCTGCTCAAGGAGAACGTGAGCATTTAGCAGAGCTCTGCCCGGTGAACAGGCGCGCACAGAATGCGCCGTGTGTGGCGTCTAGGGAGGACGCTGAGCTCTGCATCGGGCTTTACTTTTTCAATGTACCAGTAACTATGCCATCACTGATTGTGACCACGTGAGGGGGTGGAGTTTAATTTAAACGTTCAGTTTGTTGTCCTGTCTGAAGTTACAGCTGAGAGGAGCAGGAGGAAACAGCCGAACTCGTTCAGGGTTTACGTTCATGAGGTCATCCTCAGAGCTCACCTTGTCGGGTGAGACGGTCGACTCCTCACTGGAGACGGACGATTCACTGACATGGGAGCCTACAATCTGCTTCTCTTCTTGGCTGGTTTCCTTGTCGCAGGACACCGTCGGCTTCTCCTCGGCGGCGTCTCCTTCTGGTAGGGCAGCTTCCGAGCTTCCCGGTTCTGAACCTAATGAGACAGAGCAGGAAGTTGAACACAAAACCTATCTGCTGACTTGTGAATCAGATCCAGGTGAATCTATGAGCAGCATCCAGACCCACCGTCAGCCCCGCCTCCTGTGTCAGGCCCCGTCCACTTCTTGTGCAGCTTGTCCAGTTCAGCTGGGGTGGGAAGTTTCTGATGCAGGGGTTTGATGTTGAATGCCTGAAACACTTTCTTGGTTTCCTTCTCCAGCTGCTGCTCTGCTGCTGGATCTGGTTCTGGTGCCAGTCTGGTTTCTATCGAAGCAGCGGCAGTATCCTCCATAACGGGGGACGCCACCGGCTCCAGCGCCATGGTCTCAGCCTTGCGGATGCACTCCAGCTCCAGCTGGATCTGCTTGTATTTGAACAGCAGCTCTTCGAAACTCTCGTCCATGCTGGTCTCGGTTCTGGGGGGACCAGAAGATGGTTTTCTGGGCCAGACCCACTCAACCTGCTTCTCTGAGGTGTCCGATAAGAAACATTCATTATTTACTTATAATTATGGACTTAGGTCACAAGAAAAAATAAAATAAAAATTGGACTTGTTTAGATCTTATCTGCCAATTTAGTTACAACTCTTAATAATACACCAGAAATACTCAGATAATAATAAAAAAGCATAAATTATACTATAAAAGAAAAACAATACAAAAACATTTATATAAATTTTTATATATATAAAAAAAATCTAGCAGCAAAGAAAATAATAAAATATTATTTTTTTGGAATCTGTGATCTGTTGAAAAATTATTAAAAATTAAATGACTGTCAAACTGTGCGCGCGTGCTCACTGCTCACCACCTTCACGTTCCCATCAGATCAATTAGCAGAACCAGCTGGACCCTGCCCGCTTCACCTGGTTCTGATTGTTAACCGCACACTAAACAGATTTAAAACATCCAACCAAGGTTAGGATAGATTCTGGATAAAGTTCGGTTCAGGTCCAGTCGCTGGTAGTGGACCCTCTGATCGGTTCGGCACCAGCTTTCCCCTGAATCTGTGACAGTCTGCGGAGCCAGTTTGGGCTCGGTTCTAAAGGAACCACAAAAGGACACTCTAAAAAAGATTAAAAGCCCCCCGTATAGCTCTGTGTACATCCATACGCAGCTGTACGCACATACTACGCAGAGGTACAAGTGTATCCCCGCAGGGCATGTACGCGCAAAGCTCAAATTTTACGACCGCGTACGCAAACGCGTTGTCGCACAATAAACTGCCCGGCGCCGGACTGTTTTGTATGTGACACAAATGTATTAAATTCCCCTTCTTCATCCCTGATCTGGCCTTTTCTTTTGTTTTTTTGCCAAAAGGCAAGTGATCGCTTCCTCCTCCGTTGACTCCATGACTGAAATGATGAGAAATGAACAAATTTGTCACGAGCGAATTAAACTCAGGTCCAGCGTGGCTGCGGGAGGTTCTGGAGATTTCCTGGTGTGCTGGTCTGATGTGTGGGCTGCAGGACCAGCGCTCCCTGTTTTTTTTTTTTAGAACTTTTTATTAACATATAAACACAGAACACCACTGCGGCTGGAGCTGCCAGCTCGCGCCTCCCCCCCCGACCTGTCAATCAATGCAGTAGGCGTGTCAGCAAATGACCAATCAGCGACCTCAATTTGTCCCGTAGGTAAACGCTCTGCGCTGCAGCTGCTCAAATGATGTTAAGAATTTGGTGCGAAAACGCGAGAATGTACGCTGGGGTGTGGGGCTGAAATGTCTGCGTACGGCCGTACACAGAGCTATACTGGAGCCTTCTGATCTTCTGGTCTGGACATTCAAAAAACAAAACAAAACAACATTTTTTTAAAGAAATGTTTCGTCTTTCGTCCGAAAGACTTCCTCAGTCTGAGATGCTGTATTCAGCTCAGTCTTATACTGTAAATAGCACCCTCTCACAGTAGATCAACCAGTTTGCTGCTGACATTCCCATCCCAAAGATCCAGTCCCCCGGCACAAACAGAGTACCAATGTTGTGTATGCTGTTCAGTGTCAGGAGGGCTGTGATCAGTCTTATATCGGGGAAACTAAACAGCCACTGGCCAAAAGGATGGCCCAGCACAGAAGATCAACATCATCAGGTCAGGACTCTGCGGTCTACACTCATCTCCAGGCCAGCGGTCACTCTTTCAGGGATGAAGATGTTCACATCCTTGATAGAGAGGAACGATGGTTTGAGAGAGGAGTAAAGGAGGCCATCTTTGTGAAAAGAAACCGCCCATCATTAAACAGGGGTGGAGGCCTCCGGGTTCAACTGTCCCCCTCTTACAATGCTGTTATTGCTAGTATCACTCAGCCCTCTGTGAATAGCAAACAACCATCAGGGTGCTAACGATCCATCGTCAGGCTGATGGTCCTCCTTGATCATGTGAGCAGCTGGTTTCGGCTGTCATCAGCCAACTGGTTGTTCCACTGTGAGAGGGTGCTATTTATAAGACTGAGCTGAATACAGCATCTCAGACTGAAGTCTTTTGGACGAAAGATGAAACGTTTCTACTTTTTTGTTGTGTTTTTTGAATATCCAGAGGACCAGACTTAGCTTTTTTAGATTTTTTTTATCTGGGTTATTGAGCATGCATCAGGGCACAAAAGGATACGTTTCCTCGACGCTTGGGAGTTGTGGATCTGAACGTCTTCGGGTCCGGGCCCGAACCAACCTGGGGGAGTAATGTTGTTCCCCCCCATGGCCCCTCGGAACCAGGATCCGCGTCCACGTTTCGGTGTTCGGTGTCTGAACCGTCCCAGGGCTCCATGGCTCCGCTCCCAGAAGTTGGACCGTTGGTTCTGCTCACCGTGTAGACAGAGTCCGGGAGGCGGCGGGAGCAGCATCCCGTGCGGAGCCGGCGGAGGGGGAGGCCTGTCGGGCAGGTTCGGGGGGAACGGGCCGCGGTGATGAGGTCCGGGGTTAAAGGGCATCAGGTGGTGAAAGCCCGGAGGATGGGGGCCCAGGAGAGGCCGCAGATTGTGCGGTTGATGGTGCGGTTTTCTGAACCGACCTCGGCCGCGGGGCCTCCTCATCCCATCCCCCCGCCGAAACGGAACGCTCTCCTCGATTTCATCATCGCAGATTTCTCCGTCTTCGAGCTCTCCGTCTTCTGCCAGGGAGCGACGGGTTGTGCTATGATCCATGTTGGGGTGACGGCAGGAACCGGTACCGGTAGCCCGCTGTCTGTGTAACGGCTCGGTTCTTCTCCCGTTCGTCTACTCTCGGTTCTCTGACTGACAGCTACTCCTGCTAGCTAGGCTGACAGCTAGCTCCAAATATCGCGATACAAGCCGATCACGCGAGATTTGTGTGATGGCGTCTCCACAGCTGTCTGGAAGCCCCATAAAAGGAAAGCGGAAGTCCTGGACTGCGGTGACCATGCGGTGGTGACGGCAGGGCAGGGAGGGTAATATTTATAATAATAATAATAATTGTCTAAGCTTGTCATCTGCGTATGTTTCCCATACACAGACGAAATTCGTCTCTGCATTTAAAGATCCACTGACGTGATTTTTCTACTATTCATCAAATTGCTCAAAAATATATATATATTATCATTTAAATATGTTAATTTTTGCAAACAAAATGATAAATCACTTTAATTTTGCTTTAAAAGTGATTTTGAACTTCAAGCCGTGTTTAATCATGGGAAATCCGTTTACACCTGAACGCACCATCTGTGATGTAATGTGCAGAGTGAGAGGCAGAGGGCTCCAGTCTCTTCAATAGCAGACATTTTAAAACCTGACTAATTTAGCAATCTAGGTGAAGATTTAAGCTATTTGTCTTCATTTTGGGAAGCAGAAAATAGTTTGGGTGATGGAACAAGAAACAGCAGGATCTAATTTAGATCTGATGCCGTATCAGACTTACTTTTATGTGAGCTGCTCATACCGTGACAAGCCAAGAGCTCTGCCTCAACTCTGCACATGACATCACAGATGGTGCGTTCGGGTGTAAACGGATTTCCCATGATTAAACACAGCTTGAAGTTCAAAATCACTTTTAAAGCAAAATTAAAGTGATTTATCATTTTGTTTGCAAAAACTAACATATTTAAATGATAATATATATATATTTTGAGCAATTTGATGAATAGTAGAAAAATCACGTCAGTGGATCTTTAACCCAACCACCTACCAGGCGGTGCAGTGAGCAGCCATAGAAGGCGCTCGGGGAGCTGTAGAAATAGGTGTGCACTCATAGACACCCCAAGATGTGTAGTGGCCGGGACGCGAACCCGCGTCCTTCGGGTCCCAAGTCAAACGCCCTAACCACTACACCATATCCATCATTTACCCGCTACTTCCCTTTCGGGTGGCGGGGGTCACTGGTGCACATATTCAAGGTTCTTTATTTGTCATTTGCACCACATGTGGTGAAACGAAATTATGTACACAGGCAGGGACCAGGGTCCCAGTTACATCCAACAAAAGTATTAAAATGTAAAAGAAAAACAATAATAATAATATCTAAGATATGAACTAAGAAATAAAAAAATACACTAAGCACTGGTAGCATAAAAACAATACACCGAACTGCAGCACAACATGAGTGAGCAGATGAGCATGAATGAACACTGTACACAGCAACAAGATGTGATTTTTTATAATAATAATAATGTCTTTGTCTGTCATCTGATCTGTGTATGTTTCCCATACACAGACGAAATTCGTCTCTGCATTTAACCCAACCACTTATTTATTTTTTCACAGATCCTGGTTAGATATTCATGAATCTTGGTTTCATGAGCCTAACAGCTTCAGGGTAGAAGCTGTTCCTCAGTCTAGTGGTTCTGCACTTAATGCTCTTCAACCTCCGTCCTGAGGGGAGCGGGGGAAAAAGTGTGTGTGCTGGGTGAATGGGGTCCTTCATGATGCAGGTGGCCCTCTTCCTGGAGGTGTAGATGTCTGTGATGGTGGGGATGCTGACTCTAACAGACTTCTGTGCAGCCTTCACCACTCTCTGCAAAGCTTTTCTTTCTGCAGCTGTGCAGCCTTCATGCCACACGTTGATGCTGGAGCACAGGATGCTCTCCACTGCACTCAGGAGGTGAGGACTGAGGTTCCCAGACCAGCTCCCCTCAGCCGCCTGAGGAAGTCGAATCTCTGATGAGCTTTCTTGATCAGTCTGGTTTTGATTGATTGATGTTTATTCATTCATTTTAAAAGAACAATACAAGACAGTTTCATCAGATACAAGAATACAAGTAGGATAAAATGAAGGGAGCAGAAAGAAGATGAAATCTTATTATATCTGCCCCTATTTCACAGTTTGTTCAACCAATGATAACCTTCAAGCAACATCACAGAATGAATAATTCCACTTATTTTTCTAACTGTAATACATAAACTAGATCACAAAATGAATAATTCTACTTAATTTTTCTAACTAATACACAAACTACATCACCCGTAATTCTACTTAATTTTTCTAACTGATACACAAACTACATCACAAAATGAATAATTCTTTTTCTAACTAATACACAATAGCAAAATGAATAATTCTTTTTCTAACTAATACACAATTTTTCTAACTAATACACAAACTACATCATACTTATATTTTTTTTTTTTTATTTATATTTTTTACTTAATTTTTTTTTTTATTATTTTCCTATTTTTTTTATTTTTTTTACTTAATTTTCCTAACTGTAATACACAAACTAGATCATAAAATGAATAATTCTACTTAATATTTCTAACTGTAATACACAAACTAAAAGATGGCACAACATCAAGATGTTCACAAAATGAATAATTCTACTTAATATTCCTAACTGTAATACACAAAATACATCACAAAAATGAATAATTCTACTTAATTTTTCTAACTGTAATACACAAACTGCTTCACAAAATGACTAACTCTACTTAATTTTTCTAACTGTAATACACAAACGCACTAAGCTACATCATAAGTACAACATAGGTGTAATACACAAACACGCAAGGTTACATCATATATAGTTTTTGAGCAAATCCTTTTTGACCTTTTTCTTAAATGTATGCATTGATTTTTCATTTTTAACATCACTCTCCAGAGCATTCCACAATCGAACTCCCTGAATTGAGGTAGACCGTCCCTTTAAGCTGGTTCTGAATTGTGGTTTGATGAATATCTCTGTCCCTTTGAGATTGTAATAACTTTGTCTTTTTATAAAGTTTCTTTGAATATTTAAAGGTAATGTGTTTTTATGAGCCCTATACATAACTGATAAAATACTATATTCTACCAATTCCTGGAATTTCAATAAGTTTAGCTGAAGAAACAAAGTGTTTGATGGGTGACTGAAATGTTTTCTGGTGATTACTCTTACAGCTCTCTTTTGTAAAATAAAAACAGGCTTTGTAATAGTTTTGCACGCTTTTCCCCAAACCTCAATACAATAGATTAAATGTGGAGCAATGATTGTGTTATACAACATATGTAAAACTTTATCAATTAAAAAATCCCTGACTTTATACAGTACTGCAATTGATCTAGCTATTTTTTTTTAAATGGAATTTACATGATGTTTCCACGTCAGTTTGTCATCAATGATAACACCCAGAAACTTCACTTCACTCACTTTACAGATCACAACATCTTCAATTTCTGGTGGTGTCTGGTGGTGTTGTTGCCCCAGCTGAGTTTGTCATTCAGGTGCACATCCAAATACTTGTAGATGGAGACCACTTCCACCGTAGATCCTTGTGGTAGGTGTGGTTGTTCCTTCTGAAGTCCACGCATCTCTTTCGTCTTCTTCACATTGGTTGTCCAGCTATCGCTGTGTGAGAGGCAGGGGACACCATGGACACACCTTAAGCTCTGTGAAGCGAAGCTTTTGGCCGTGTGAATTGAATCTTTTGGCCGTGTGAATTGAATCTTTTGGCCGTGTGAATCGAATCTTTTGGCCGTGTGAATCAGAATCTTTTGGCCGTGTGAATCGAACCTTTTGGCCCTGAGAAATCTTTTGGCCGTGTCAAATGAATCTTTTGGCCGTGTCTATCAGAATCTTTTGGCCGTGTGAATCAGAACCTTTTGGCCTTGTGAATCTAATCTTTTGGCCCTGAGAATTAAATCTTTTGGCCGTGTCAAATGAATCTTTTGGCCGTGTGAATCGAATCTTTTGGCCGTGTGAATCGAATCTTTTGGTCGTGTGAATCGAATCTTTTGGTCGTGTGAATCGAATCTTTTGGTTGTGTGAATCGAATCTTTTGGTTGTGTGAATCGAATCTTTTGGCCGTGAATCAGAAGCTTTTGGCCATGTGAACTGGCCATTGCTCATTATTTTGTTAGATTCATTTTATTATTTATTTGTTTGCTTGGCTAATCACACCTGACCTAAATAAAGCAGGTGACCAGCAGGGGGTAGCAGAGACTTCTGAAAAACCTTTCAGCTGCTGGACTTTGTCTGTTTTTGTTCAGTCTTGACAGGGTCCCATTCAACATGTCAGGTAGGCCAGGCCGGTGCAGGTCACAGTGACAAGTTTCAGGTGCAGTAGTGGAGAAAGTACTCAAACACTGTACTCAAGTACAAATAAACAAGACAAAAATGTACTCAAGTACCACATTAATGTGTGATGATCGAGCACTAAAAGGACAGTCAGGCACAGGCTAAGTCCAAAAATATATATATTTTTAATTGACCCCCCCAAAAAAACAACCAATCATAACAGATAACAATATTGGGTCCAGAAAATTGATCATCATAAATGAACTCTACTCAAACAAACAGACCTGGTGAATTTTCATTCAACCTTTATTTAGGCAAGTTACTCCCATTGAGCCTCGAGGACTTATTTACAAGAGAGACCTGGCTACAAACAAAGAATGATGACAACAGTAGATTTTCCTTGGACAATCAACAATAGACGATCATGAGAGAGACATACAGATTTTTTTTAACAAGTTAAAACAAAGATATCAAAGTAGCAAAACAGACAGATTATTAAGGCAGATGTAGAAAATCAAAAACAGGAACATGTCTGCATTGGTTTTTGCCAGGATTCAAACAGATTCTTAAAGCCATTTAGAGAAGTCAAGGTCGAGAGCTTCAGATCTTGTTGTAAGATATTCCAGGAAGCAGGAGGGGAGTAGGAGAAGGCACTTTTTCCAAGTTCAGTTCTCACTTGACGGAACACTGCAGGTAATCATATCCTGAGAGCGCACGCTGTAGCTGCACTCACGCAGAGACCTGTAGAAGGAGATATATGAAGGCAGCAGACCAAGAAGTGATTTAAAGATGAAAATGTACCAATGGAAGAGTCTGCGTGAAGTTAATGATGACCAGTTAACCAGTGAATACAGGGTGCAGTGGTGGGTATGATAATCACAGCCAGTTATGAATCTTAGTGCACCATGATAGACAGCATCCAACATCTGCAGGGTGCTTGTAGGAGCATTCATGTAGATAATGTCACCGTAATCAATGGAGGGAAGGAAAGTCACAGTTACAAGGCATTTCCTAACATTCAATGTTAGACAGGATCTGTTTCTGAAAAAGAAACCCAGTTTAACTTTCAGTTTCTTTACTAGGTTTTCCACGTGGAGCTTAAAAGAGAGATGCGAATCGACCAGGATACCCAAATATTTATAGGAATCAACAAACTCAACAGGGACACCATTTGAGGATAAAATCAGAGGAAGAACTGCTGGGACCGACTTCCTATTTGAAAAAAGCATCCCTTTGGTTTTTATCAGCATTTAGGACAAGTTTGAGACGAACAAATCTGACTGGATGATGTCAAAAGCGGATTGCAAAAGCTGGAAAGCATTAGCAACTGTTTTAGCTTGACAGTAAACAACTGTGTCATCAGCATAGAAATGTAAGGATGCATCAGGGATGCTCTGACCTACACTACCTATGTAGATTGTAAAGAGTTTTGGTCCTAAAACTGAGCCTTGGTGGCCGCGTACAGGTCTGCTGAAGGATTAAATTGATTAAGTTGTTTTTGTAGCTTATTGTTACGGTATTGTTGGCATTAGTTTGTATCCTTGTGGACTTATGGAATAGTTTTGGCTGGTGAGTGTCTCAGAGATTGCTAATCGTGGCATTGTCTGGTGCGTTTCCCGTTAGAATTATTTTTTCTTTCACATTCCGACGTATGCTTGGGGCGGATGGATGAATGTTTGTTTTTGTGAGATGTTCATAACGTGTCGCGAGGCTGCATGCACTTTTCTTCTTTCTGGCTGCTAGACTTCCTGACCGGGAGACCACAGACAGTGCGGGTCGGGAGTAACACATCTAGCACCATCACATTGAACACAGGGGCCCCACAAGGATGTGTGCTGAGCCCCCTTCTATTCACCCTGCTAACACACGACTGCACACCATCGTACAGCTCCAACCACTTCATCAAGTTTGCGGACGACACAACAGTGGTGGGTCTCATCAGCAACAACGATGAGACGGACTACAGGAACGAGGTGAGCCGCCTGGCCTTGTGGTGCGGACACAACAATCTCACTCTCAACGTGGAGAAGACAAAGGAGATTGTTGTGGACTTCAGGAAGAAGGATGCCCAACATGCCCCTCTGACCATCAACAGCACCGCAGTGGAGAGAGTGGACAGCACCAAGTTCCTGGGAGTGCACGTCTCAAAGGACCTGTCCTGGAGCAGGAACACTGCAGCACTGGCAAAGAAGGCTCACCAGCGTCTCTACTTTCTCCGCAAGCTGAAAAGGGCTGGAGCTTCAACCCCCATCATGAGCACCTTCTACAGAGGTGCCATAGAAAGTGTCCTGACCAGCTGCATCACTGTGTGGTTTGGTGCATGTACTGCATCCTGCCGCAAGAGCCTCCAGCGCATTGTGAGAGCAGCTGAGAAGATCGTGGGCACCTCCTTGCCCTCACTGCAGGACTTACACAGCAAACGCCTCACTCGGAAAGCCCACTGCATGGCAGGTGATCCCACACACCCACTACACAGCTGCTTCAGACTGCTGCCATCAGGGAGGAGACTGAGGAGTCTCCAGGCTCGAACCAGCAGACTGAGAGACAGCTCTGTTCATCAGGCAGTCAGGATGCTAAACACTCTGCCTGCTCTGCCCCCCCTCCCATTTGAACTGCCTTAACACTAAAACTTTCTCACACATTACCACACAACACAAAGATTTTAACACTGGACTCTGTGTCATCAAACGGGTTATTCACTAAACTCTCGGTCATGTGCTCATACAGTTTGCACTACTTCTCATACTTGCACTAATGTTTGTATTACATCACTGCCTATAATCATAATACTGTTTACATTCTCTGTTTACATTTATTAATACTGTTTACTTTTATTACTACTGCTTACATGTAATTACTACTGTTTACATTTACACTACTCTAATATCTACACCACTGCTGATACATATACAGTGTGCTCTGAACGGTCTTATTTAGGGATGCCCAATGTGCCTTACTGCATATGCCACTTTTTGCCTCTATAACAACATCAACTACTACCTCATACATATACTGTGTACATTAACTCATACGCTGCTTTGCCACTTTGCAAATGTCAATGCTAGAAACCCTTAGTTTATTTTAGTTATACTTTTTATACTCTTTTTTTATACTAGTATGCAAAAACTCAGGCCAGTATTATGTTCATTAAATGTTTAATGTTTTAGTTTTAGAGTTGGTGTAAATTTTCATACTCTTATACCACTATGCAAAAAAACTCAGGACAGTGTTAGTTTTACTATTTTATGCTTATGTCTATTATTATATGTTTCAGTGTTTCAATGTTTAGATGTTTACTGTTGCACCGAGGGACTGAGAGAAACGCAATTTCGGTCCTGTGTATGTCCTGTACAGTACATATTGCAGATCTGACAATAAAGTTGACTTTGACTTTGACTTTTGTTGTGACCGCCGTGTCACCTCTGCTTCATTCATTCTGAGATGTTCTCTTAACTTTGGCATATTTAAAATATACCAGCTTAGTAAAATCATCATTAAATGACAAAAATATACTGTTGATCAATTCTGAATTAACACACATTAAAGAGAAAGTTCAATCTGATTAATTAGTGTCCATTAATTCATAATAATTGTAAAAAATAATGTCCTTGAGAGCTTCAAGAAAGTCTAAACACAGAGAGTTTCAGAGAGATGTGGAGAGGCCCACATCCCATACGGACATGAGGGTGCTATATCCCTACAGTCCCCCTTTTTGGAAATCATCGCCTATCCTTGGAGATGAGTTCCAACACGAAAGGATACCACCGAATGTCTCTGACCTCTATGTAATCCAGCAAGTGGAAAAAAAAATAAATAAAAAGTTCAAAATTATACTCCCATAATGTTTTGGAAATTCCATACTTTTTATTTTTTTTAATAGAGAGAAAGGAAAGGAAGACAGAAAGTAAGACAAAAAAAAGCACAACAATTATCCACAAAAAAGCACAAGGCAAACACACCCAACCTCTGTCTGCAATCCTGCAAAGTACATGACCGAACACAGCAAAACATGCATAAAGACTAATAACATTTATGACCTTGCAGTATATTTCCATAAATATACATACCATACCTACAAATATATACAGTATACATACATATATATTCATATTCATTCATATACCCATCTACATATATGCATATATCTACATATACATCCCTGCATCCATTTGCGTGTGGTTGTGAGCATAAGTGAAAAAGTTTACTCCAATAGAACATTCAATAGCAACTGTGAGGCATCAGAGATCCGCCCCCCCCAAGGCCCGAGGCGGGCAAAGGGGCAACCAGAGCCCAAGACCCCAAGAAGGACCCAGAGCCCAGAGTCCCCAGGGCCACCCGAACAGGACGAGCCACTCACCAACTCCCCAGATCCGACCAAAGGGGAGAACAAGAGAAGCCCCACCAGTGACTACACACAATGACCCCCCAGTGTCAACAGCGACAAATTCACAGGCCCCCGCCGGAGCCCGCTGCACCGACGCAGCCCCAGGGCCGGTCACCAAGGCCCGGGCACCGGGGACGCTCACCCCTCAGGCCCAGACCCTACAGGACCAGAAGACCCGAGCCCCACCAGGCAGCCACCAGGCCGAGCCGACACACGCCGAAGTGCCCAACCCCAGACAGTGAGGGCCCCAAGCACGCCCACAGGCAAAGGAATACCCACTAGGGGGCCACGCGGCAGGAGCGCGACACTGAGTAGCCTCAGATGTATCAGAGAGGGGGCAGCCCAAGTCCCAGCCTGACAAACATCCATACACAGACACACTCATTCAGATCCACCCTCATCCTCACCCTCACTCACAGAAAGACAAACAATAATGACACGTTCCATTCATAATCCCGATACACACTCTATCCAGGTCCAAGACATGTACCTGCCCCCTACATGGGGCACGTACCCCACATCCAAACCCAGGAGGTAGCCCCATTCGTTCTGGGGTGGAAAGTATCAGACATCCAAGATCCGTCCCAGCCCACGCCCCGCCGACAGGACAGGACACCCGAGCCCAAGCAGCCCCAGGGGGAGCGCAATGCCAGCCCCGCCCACGGCGATCCCCCAGGCCCCGAACCCCCCCATAGTCCAAGACAACACCCGACCGCCCGTCACCTTACCGGACCCTACCCCCAGAATAGCCGCCATGAGAACCAGGTGGGTCAGAAAAGAAAAAAAAACTAGACCCCGACACATACACCCCCGTCCCCAAATGTGCTGTTGATGTGTGTTGTTTTAAAGTGCAGTTAAAAAGGGAAAGAGAAGGAGCAAAGTTATACCAGTTTTCCCTCCACCCCAACTCTAACCCAGGCCCTTACTGTCTAAATGCATAATTGTGAGTGAGCACAGGCACAGTAGGCGAGAATGGTGTCGTCTCGCCACCCGTAACCCTAGTACTCACCCCAATATCCTATATGTGAATTTTATGAGGATGTATATGAATGAATGTCTAAGGTGTATAATAAAATTGAGTCCCAGGTGGTTCTGAACAACAGAGATGTAAAAACGTCGCAGCACACCTGAGCCTTAAATCCCTACATGTATTAATTTGAAATGAAGAGGGCGGAGGCGTGTGGTGAGGGACGGGGAGAAAATAACTGCAGGAACAATGTTCCCGCAGCGAGTCAGCTCCCCCGCTGACCCTGCATACCCCCCCAGTTTGTCAACGTCCACCAAAGGATCAAAGCCAAACACCTCTCCGACCTCCAGGCTCATTGAGCCCCAGACCAGAGACGAACACGGCCACGAGGGCCACCAGCAGCAGGACCAACAGTCCACACCCACCAGGGCCGCCAAAACCCCTGCTACTGCAGTCAGCCCGCCGCCCAGGAGGACACGAAATCCCACATGGACGATACGGCCAAGAGCGCCCGCCCAACCGCCGACAGAGCC
Source organism: Garcialebias charrua (assembly GCA_038048925.1). Classification (NCBI taxonomy): domain Eukaryota; kingdom Metazoa; phylum Chordata; class Actinopteri; order Cyprinodontiformes; family Rivulidae; genus Garcialebias; species Garcialebias charrua. The sequence goes on from JBBPBX010010493.1 coordinate 31,171, forward strand.
AGGAAGTACAGGGGTCGGGCCCCCACCATAGTAAAGGGGCCCCCCACCGGCCATGCATAGTCCCAGACCACCATCAAGGACATCCACTTAGTCCCCACCCCAGAAGAAATACTACACCAACCCTTCATACTAACAACTTATAATAATATCAGAAATCCGATTACAAGACCAAAATATAAAATAAACACAACCAAAAGAGCAATAGATAGTTTCAAAACAGACTTAAAAAAACAAAATTGGAATGGTGTGTATGTGGATGACGTAAACAAATCATATGATGAGTTTATGACTACAGTATCTTGGATACCTTGTACAAAAAAAATTGTGTGCTGAAAAATTCCACGCAAAAACGCAATATTGATCAACCGTGGATGACAACTGGACTAAGGAACGCATGCAAGAAAAAGAACCATTTGTATTCTTGTTTCCTGAAAACAAGAACACCTGAGGCGGAAATGAAATATAAAAAGTATAAAAATAAATTAACAGGAATTGTAAAAAAACAGAAGAAGGAATATTATAGTAAATTGCTACATAACATACGTGGCGATATGAGAGCAACTTGGAATGTAATGAACAGTGTTTTAAACAAACACAAACATGTATGTCCCAATGTTTTGTGAATGAAAATGATGTAATACTAAATGAAAACGAAGTAGCAAATGGATTCAATGATTACTTTGTAAACGTTGGATCAAATCTTGCAAAAACAATTTCCAAAGTGGACAAGGATGTGTGTTACTTAATTAAAGGTTGTGAAAATACATTGTTTCTAAAAGAGACTGACAAAGATGAAATAATCATGATAGTCAAAAAATTTTCAGATAAAAGGTCTAGAGACTGGTGTGAGATGGATATGATGGTTGTCAAGGACATAATAACTGATGTAATTGATCCGTTCACTACATTTGTAATCTGTCTATCAGGCACATTTCCTGATAAAATGAAAGTAGCTAAAGTAGTCCCTATTTTCAAAAGCGGTGATAGGGGCAACTTCAGCAATTACAGACCAATATCATTGCTCCCACAATTTTCAAAAATTCTTGAAAAAATCTTTTCAATCAGATTAGACGATTTTCTTAAAAAGTACAACATTCTAAGTGATAGTCAGTATGGGTTTCGATCACAGTATTCAACATCTATGGCTTTAATGGAATTTATGGAACATATCACCACAGCTACTGACAATAAACAACATTGTATAAGTTTATTTGTTGATTTACGGAAGGCTTTTGACTCTATTGATCACAAAATACTCATTAATAAATTGGACAAGTATGGCGTTAGAGGACCTGCACTTGAATGGATAAGTAGCTATCTAAAAGATAGAGAACAATTTGTTCAGATAGAGGAAAATAGATCAAACTTTTGTAAAATCACATGTGGAGTCCAACAGGGTTCAATACTTGGTCCAAAATTGTTTAATTTATATGTGAATGATTTAGTGATGGTGTCCGGACTTCTAAAATGTATACTATTTGCAGACGATACTACATTTTTTTATACTGGTAATGATTTAAATCAAATGTCTGAATGTTTAAATATGGAATTTGTTAAATTACAAAACTGGTTCAAATTAAACAAACTATCATTAAACTTAGATAAAACCAATTACATGTTATTTAGTAAAAAAAACAAAAACTACGGGGTTTTCTCTAAAAATTGATGATGTTGAAATAACCAGAGCAAGTGAAATGAAATTCTTGGGAGTGGTGATAGATGATAAGCTCACTTGGAAACAGCAAATTAACTCGGTTAAAACTAAGATATCTAGATCCACAGGTGTGTTGTATAAAGTTAGGGATTTATTGAATGAAAGAGCGTTGTATTAATACATTTTATAGAAAACACACAAAAATGTGCAAATATAAGTCAACAGCATGTTTTACATAATTATGTCTCCCTTGAAGTACAAGCTCTGAGAAATATCTTTAGGAAGCTTCATGCTTTCTGTAGACGTCCAGCCATGTCTGTGTGGTCCACACAAGGTCACAGTGGTTTGATTATGCACCTGTGCAGAGTGGGTGATGCTTCTGCAGGTGAACTTCATCTCCTGCCTCCAGCTGCTGGATGCTGCATGTCTTGTATCTGTGAGGGAACTTTCTCCAGGCAGCAGCGATCACACTGAGTCCATCAGAAGATGCTCCAAGTTCAGGAGTTGGTGTTTATGATGAAACCACATGCTTTAACTTTAAGATTTTTTTTACTGCTCGCTGTATTTTAATGTAGGTGTTTTGATGATTCACACACCATTTTATTTCTGTGTGTAGACACACTGTTACTCAGCATGACCCACGGTGTTCTGGTGGCTCAGAGTCAGAGCAGAACCTGTGAACACAATTAAAATGGTGAATGAAAAGACAATCTATAATATACAGTATATATATGCATCTTAATACATATACTGTATATAGTGATTATAGTAATCTAATCAAGATTTGAAGTCTACATGTTATTAGACATGCTCAAGTCATTAAAAATAAGGTAATTTTCAACTTGGACCTTTGTAATTTAGTTAAAAAACATACTTTAAAAATCAAGTGTTCTCAGTTTTTAATACTCATAGCATACAGAAGGTTGTTTGATTCTGAAAGAAATGTAAATTAATAATTTATGTACAATTAAGGAGCCAAAAACAACGTACCTTCAACGTATTTACAATCTGGGGGCTTTAAAAATGTCCAAATCATCTACCCAGCTGTTCATAGATTGGACCAGCTCTCACAGTGAATTGTAATTATAAAAATTATTTGTGGTGTAAACACTGACACAGCCCAGGTCTGCTAAAATGACTGGGAATGTCAGTGGAGGTAAGTATTACTCTGGTCTTTTCTTTTTTTCTGACCAGGAAAAATGGCGGTCGAGACGGGAACGCCCCCGACACGCCCCCTCACGGTCACATGCGCTCCAAAGCTCTATTGTTAGCACCCTGATGGTTGTTTGCTATTCACAGAGGGCTGAGTGATACTAGCAATTAGGGATGTCCCGATCAGGTTTTTCTGGCCCCGAGTCCGAGTCCTTTAATTTTAGGAATTGGCCAATACCGAGTCCCGATCCGATACTTCTAAAATACATTTTTAAAATGAAGGGGAAAAAAACAGATCCAGATGTCCCTTCATTTTTATTTTATTTACCTTAACATTTAACAGAGTACTTCTGTGAGGTAGATTGAACAATCAAGTAATAAGATTTAAAATAAAATTCTTCACATTAAACTTTAGTGCAACAGTATAAATGTCTAATTTAAAATAAGCAGCTCAACTTAAAATACCAGAACATGACCACAACCGGCCAGAACCTGAGCAGAACCAGAACCTGAGCAGGCATGTAAACAAATAAACTTAAAGTGTCAGTTTTATAAAATAAGGCTAGTAACATGCTTTTCTGAACAGCACTCCTTAACTCTCCTCCTGTGGCTTCACAGAAGAAAGTGCATGTTTTTCTTTATGAGATAAATATAAATTATAAACTCTCTTGCAGCGTGAGCTGGCTCGTCTTCGGCTGCGTTGTCTAGTTAAACTCTGTGTATTGTGTCGGGTGTTTGTTTCTGATGTGCCTAATCAGGTTTGTTGTGTTAAATGCAGCCTTTTCCTTACCTCCTCTTGAAATACGAACTTTCCATTTGTCATCCACTTTAAAATATCTCCACACGACAGACATCGCTGCCTCCACTTCAAGTTAATGCCGCGTTCCGCTTCTTTTTTACGACAGTCACCGCTTTACGGCAGGCACTGCTTTACGGCAGGCACTGCTGCAAAACTATTGTGCATGTTTTGTTCCGAGACAATTTGACTCTGTAACTCAACATACAGTTAATATAATATTCCCGTTTGTGTTTAGAATAAATATACACATATATATCCGATCCCTGATCGGTGTGTAACGCCCGAGTCGAGTCGAGTCTGAAATCACGTGATCGGGACCCGGTTTCCGATCACGTGATCGGATCGGGACGTCCCTACTAGCAATAACAGCATTGTAAGAGGGAGACAGTTGAACCCGGAGGCCTCCACCTCTGTTTAATCATGGACGGTTTCTTTTCACAAAGATGGCCTCCTTTACTCCTCTCTCAAACCATCATTCCTCTCTATCAAGGATGTGAACATCTTCATCCCTGAAAGAGTGACCGCTGACCTGGAGATGAGTGTACTGTAGACTGCAGAGTCCTGACCTGATGATGTTGATCTTCTGTGCTGGGCCATCTTTGGCCAGTGGCTGTTTAGTTTCCCTGATATAAGACTGATCACAGCCCTCCTGACACTGAACAGCATACACAATATTACTCTGGTTGTGCCGGGGGACTGGATCTTTGGGATGAACCAGTCTTTGCCGCAATGTATTTTGAGGTTTAAAAGCCAGACGTTGACGTACGTGCACAAAATCAGAACATGTTGTTTGTGGACTTGAGACGAATCCATCTGCATCCGTCCCATCTTTCTACGTGCCTCGGAAGCCGAGATTTGACCTTAAGGAGCTCGTTCGCAATTACCGTATTTTCTAGTCTACAAGGACTTCTACTCGGTTTTCTTCAGGATTAAGCCAACTACTTAAAATTCACAGGGCATGTTAAGTATGACCACCTAAAGGTGTGTACACAGTTTCGTGTCCGTGCGTTGACCACAGCGCGCACAGCAGCCACATAAATATCACATGTTAAGTCAATGGAGGCCGTGAATTAGAAAACTCTACGGCACGCCGAGTGTCATGGCAAGCACTTACAGAAATGAGAGAGAGCTCATTGGACTCGCATTAATTGAAGCTTTACGTCGGTATCAAGATCATCCTTGTAGATGGATCCTAAGAGAAGCTGTGAGGCAAAAGGCACTCGTCACACCTCCCAGGGAAGGCCTCAAAAGTTTCAAAAATTAAAAAATCATAATTCCCTTTAGGAATAAGCCATCCCCTCCAAACTCGGTACAGATGTAGAGCAAGTACTAAGTAAGAGTTATGCAGAATTTCGTGCACGTACGTGCATGTGCACGTGCGAAGGAGGCCCCACAAGTTTAACACTTTTGTGCATTTTACGGGTCACAGGAAGGAGGCACAGACATGGGAGGGGTCTCTCTGAATTGCCCTTGAGCAGACCTTTGCAATGGTATAAAGCACATGTTTGTACGATCTTCCTACGCGAAGCTGTGACCCAATTTGTACTCATATTTTCTCTATAATAACGCCTCATACAAAATTCCAAGACCTAATGATAAAAAAACTTCATATCTTCTGTTAGGATAAAGATATCTTCTTCAAACTTGGTACAGTTATAGAGCAACTATCAAGGAAGAGTTATGCAGAATTTCGTGTACGTACGTGCACGTGCACGCGCGCAGGAGGCCCCGCGATTTTAAACACTTTTCGGTGTTTAGCGGGTCCCAGGAAGCATGCACAGTGGTGAGACAGGTCTCTCTGAATAGCCCTTGAGCAGTTCTTTCCAACGGTACCTTGGATGACTTTGTACAACCTTCCTACGTGAAGCTGTGACTCAATTTGTACTCATTTTTTCTCTATGACAGGGGCTGATTCAAAATTCGGGCCCTAATGATTAAAAAAATTCATATCTTCCTTTAGGAATAAGCCATCTACTCCAATCTTGGTACAGATGTAGAGCAAGTATTAAGAAAGAGTAATGCAAAATTTCGTGCACGTACGTGCACGTGCGCAGAAGGCCCTGCGAGTTAAACAACTTTTTGGGGATTAGCGGGTCCCAAGAAGCACTCACAGACGTGGGAGGGGTCTCTCTGAATTGCCCTTGAGCAGACCTTTCAAATGGTATGAAACACATGTTTGTACGTCCTTCCTGCGCGCCGCTGTGGGCCAAAACGCTCTTGTCAACCTGTAACTAAGGCCTCCGAAGGCCGTAGTTTATAAATGTTTATTACTTCCTCCAGAAACAACCAAACTACTTCAAATTCTCAGGGTCTCTTCATCTTGGAGTACTTCTGTAACCCTGAAAATTGTGTGTCCCTAACTGCTTTCCTCTATGAATTACGGGCATTTATATATTGGTCTGACCTTTTGACCTTTATAGTTTGGAGGGCCAGTTGAGGCACTTAGGAACATTGCAAAGGGCTGAAACTCACAGGTCTTGATCAGTGTATCACCCTGACTGCATGCTGTGTGTTTGGGGTCAATTCACATTTTCCTTGACCTTTTGACCTTTCAACATCTGAAGGTCATAGCTCCCCTTAGGAAGCTCGCAAAGGGCTGAAACTCACAGGTCCTGATCAGCTGGACCCTCTGACAACACTCAGTGAGTTTGGACTTAATTTAATTTCCCTCTCTGGTCTGCAGTTTGATGTTTCTGAAAAACGTTACTGGTTCAAGTTCAACAGAAAACAACAATACAGTTTTCTAAAAGAATCTGCTTCCTGGTCAAATGAACCTCATCAACAGCTTGCCTTTTTCTCAGCAATCGCTGAGCTTCGACGAGTTGCCGATGTTGACCAGACAAGGGCCAAACAAAGACAAAAACGAAACTATGATCGTGGAAGAAGAGATGGTGACTTCGCAGAGAAAGATAGGGTGTGGTTCCGTTCTCACCCCTTGTCCAAAGCCAACCAGTCATTCACAGCCAAACTTGCCCCACGATAATAATAATAATAATAATTAATAATAATAATAATAATTAATTCAATTTATAACGCACTTTTCATTACTGAAAATCTCAAAGTGCTACACATATATTGAATGCTACACACATTCATAAACCGGTGGCGGCAGACTACCATGCAAGGTGCTTTCCAGTCCTACCGGGAGCAACTCAGGGTTAAGTGTCTTGCCCAAGGACACAACGACACATGGTGCGGGTCCCGGGAGTCGAACGCCAACTTTCCGATCGGGAGACGACTGCCATTACCACTACACCACGGCCACCCCGATGGAAGTGTCCCTATCGTATAACAAGAAGGACTGGCCCTATCAATTATGAGGTTGTGTTGGAGGACACTGGTGAAGACCTTCGTGTGGTTCATATATCACAACCCAAACCTTGCTATCCTACAGCAGAAGAAGTGGACAAAGCACAGCGCCAAAAAGTTCTGGACATATTCAATGAAGAAAGTGATGAAGAAGATTTCCATGGCTTCCCTTCTCCTGACTTATTGGCAAAATAATTGTGGTATTAGAGAGTGTGAAAACTTTGTGAAATCAAATTGTAACTTGTATTCTCCCTTACTAGTTCGGGACCTCTCAAGGGGGGGGATGTGTGACAGCCTGCTCATTTTCAGAGCTGCTCTCATTACTTTTTGTTCTCCCTTGGCCCCTCCCATCCTGCCACACTTAAAGACGCACCTGGATCACAGCTGTGAACTCACCTGATTGCTCGTTTGCTCTTCCAGTTTAAAGATGGCAGTTTATCTCCAGACCTAAAACAATCAACAACTGCCACGATTCTGCCAGTGTTGCGTCCCTGGTTGAACTATTAAAATTTAATCCGAGGTTGTGCAATCCCTCGCCTGTTCCAAAACCCTTCACTTCCTGCTGGAAGTCATCACCGTGGACTGAAAAAACAAACAAAAGGGAAAACGTACATCTACTCCTGTGCGCTCTCCGACGTGAATCCGGAGATCCTGGAAGCGTGTGACGTCACCCAGTTAATTATTCGTAAGTCCCAGAATTAAATATTTAATATTACTAAAAATTAATCAGTTATGCCCCATAGTGATTTCAAAATATTACATTTGTTCATTGCAGATGACAAAAACAAAAACAAAGCAGCTTATGGATTCCTGATTCTGCTTTGACACTTTCACAAGACCTGTAAGTCTATTTATTCATTTTGTCACTGTTTTATTTGTAATCGTGAGCACTTGGGCCTGATTATTATTATTTTTTATTATTCCACAGCTCTTGCTGTGGGGCAGTAAATATATGGGAGCCTTGACCTGTTGATTGTGGAAGACAATAAAAGACTTTAAGAACTTTTTACCAGATGGGGGGATTTGTGTTTATTTTGTTTATGGACATTTAAAAATAATTTAAAAAAAACTGAAAGAAAAAAAGAGAGAAATTATGTGGATGAGGTTTTGTTGGTTTTTTGTGTAAAAGAAAAAAGATTATGTTTTGTTTGTTTTTTGTGTGAAAAAAAGAAGAAGAAAAAAAAATGTGTATATATATTTTGTCATTCAAGGTGTTAAAGGGTCAACACCATTAAAGTGGATGGTCCTTGTGTGACAGGTTTAAAAAAAATAATACAAAAGTAATTCAAAAGTGTTAATCCTAACTGTCAGGAGGGATATCTGGCTGGCACCCCTTTTTAATAAACCAACTTTTGTAAAACCGTCACACCATGTGAGCATCCTCTGTGTCAGGCTGAGGATGGCTTGGGATCTCGTCCCCCCTTCCCAGTCAATGAAGGATACCGTGGTTTGGTTATCTGATTACACCAGGACGTACTGTCCCGTAATCAGACCTTTACCAAAGAAGTATTTTGCTGACAGGAATACGGCCAACAACTCCAGGAAGTTGATGTACAATCTTGCTTTCAGATCATTCCAGAGGCCTCGGGCATTCAGATTTCTGCAGACTGCCTCCCCATCCTGTTTCCGAGGTGTCCGTTATGTTGACCACACGGAACGACACCCTACTTTACGGGACCCCTTCCGTGAACACAGACAGGTCCCTCCAAGGTTCCGGGGCCCTCAGGCACGTTGAAATGATTATAAACTTTCCTGCTCACCCAGACAGGGGGCAGGTCGTTTTTGTTGGTTTAGCCATATATGCAGTGCCCGCATCTTCAGCAATGCGTGTGGCACACAGGGTATGGCTTATGCCAAGAGGCCTAAAAGGCATTGGCACATTTTCAGGGGAATCCGTTGATTCAGTTTAAACTTTACCAGGCAATGGCGAATCGAGGAAACACGTTCCTCTGAGAGCCATGCCCTGTACCGGATGGTGTAGACCTGCACTCCCAGAAATACGGTAATCCGTGATGGGGTCAGGTCACTCCTTTGTAGGTTTATGACAAAACCGAGAGACTCTAGGTGAGAGATCACCCTGCAGGAGTGTGACTGGGCCTGTATTCTGCTTCCGGTCAAAAACCAGGAGGTCATCCATGTAGTTCATAATCCTGACTCCTTGATTCCTAAGAGGGGTCAGGGCTGCATCCAGACATTCAGTAAATGTACGAGGAGCAGTCTTCAAACCGAAGGGTAAGGCTTTGCATTCATAAGCTTTCCCTTCAAAGGCAAACCGGAGGAATTTCCTGTGCCTCCTCCAGACGCCCACATGGAAATAGGCGTCTTTCAAATCCACTGTACATGCGTAGTCTCCAGGTCTCACGGACTGGGGGACCTGCCACAGTGTCAACATTTTGAACTTGAAAAATTCTTGTTTTCTTGCCCAGAGTCCTGAGATCCAGGACCGGTCTCAGGGATTGATCTCTTTTGGGCACCAGGAAGAGCTTGCTCCATTGACCGGAGCATGGTTTGTGCTCTGGAACTATATTTATTACTCCTTTCTGCAGCATCGTTGACACTTCCTCCCTCAGCACGTGTGCGCATGCTGGGTTAATGTCCAAACGTAGCACCCCCACGAAAAAAAAGGGGGGGGTCCCTTGATGAACTGTAGTTTGAGTCCACAACGCATCCGTTGTGATGACCCGTTCGTTTGTCAGACACGCCCTCCAGGCCTGCGTGTGCGCCATGAGCCTGGGAGGGATGTCTAGCTGCTGCTTGTCATGTTTGGTGGCCTTCGACCCCTCTCACGTACTCTGGAGTAGGCTGGTCTGCCCAGCAGAAGACATCGCAAGATCTGACTGTCTCAGGTAAAACTTGCGTGTCCCACTGCAGTTCATAGTCTGACCTAGTAGTTTGTGTTTCACAAAAGTGGTGAGTCAAGAACCAGGGTAGTCTGTGCTTTGGTACTTTCATTCTTGTATATGCATGAAACAGTGTTTGTTTTTTATTACACATACAGTAGACGAGTTATGTTTAGTGCGCACACACATACCACCAGCTCCTTGTAGCATTTTACAAGTGAAGTCTGGGCTCAAAAGGTCAGGTTCCCGTACTACGTGAGCGGGCAAACCTGAAGCCCTGTTCCCATTTTGGGACCAGGACGCATTCAGTAGTCTGAGATTTTATTGTCGTGTGTGGATGGCAATTTTTCTTTATTACACAAGGGTCTGAGTGTTCTTGTGTGTTTAAACATTCCGAACCAGCTAGCCGGTGCTCCTTAAACACAGGTACTGGTGGCAAAAATTAGGCATTTTCTCTCCTTCTGTGAGTGAAAGCGCCTGTAATGGTACAGGGGTATCTCAGACTTTCTTTTTCTTTTTTGCTGGTGGCCCCTTGCAACTCCTGTAGCTTTTCTGCCTGGTGGGCCTGCGATACCGAGGCCACTTGTCCTTGTCCATCCCACCAGGGACCCTCGGGCCCTGACATGGTTAACGTCAGAGTCATCCATAGCCTCATGGGTGGATAAGCTCTCAGCGTCACGATGTTTCGTCGTGGGCATAGGAAAACTACCAGGTAGCGCAGCTGAACAGGTAGCTGAAATTCCTCTTCCTGGAATGTGCTGGACAGAGAGTCTCCTTGTTAGCCGGGGCTAAACGTGGAGGTACTCGTGAGCCCGCTAGCGGTGCTAAGACGGGCCCTCGAGCACCGTAGCATCGGTAAAAAACACTTAGTTATGCGATGAATTCTACCGTCGATTCGGTCGGACAGGATAGCGAAACATGCAAAATATGAGAAGGTTAGCTAGCAAGCTAGGCCAAGCATTTTCACATACGTCACGATGGAGTCCTTCGTTGTTTGCTCGTAGCCGCGCTAATCGTGTTAGCAACGCTGTCAACCGCCCCGTGTTGTCATGGGTGCTCCTGGTTAGCCATGCTAACCGTGGGAGCTAGCCAGATAGCAGCGGGGTTACTCCATTTCCACTCTCCTTTCTCCGGGGTCATCCGCGAGAAAAGCTTCAAGTGTCTTTGCGTGTAGCATCCCTGAGCAGACCGGACAGGCCTCGTGGGTGTCCGTTGCTGAAAAAAGCGGGTAGCCAGATCCGCTGAAGCAGGTTCGGGAGCCGGAGCTCACAGCCTGCCAGAGTTCCTCGTCCGAGGACGTCCTCTCGCTGAGCTACTCGCAGCTGCTTGCCTGTTAGCTTCATTAGCTTAGCAGGTAGCGTGCCTTGCTGTTAGCGTTTGCTAACCGAGCAGTAGAAAAGAAGAAGATAAAAGGCACGGGAGCCGGGGCTCACTGGCCTGTTGGTCTTCTTTAAGTTTTGGGTTTTGCATTACCTTCTCGGGAGCCATGGCTGAGAAGAGTTAAGCCCGTTAGCAGTGCTAACGTCGTCCGGAGACGTCTCCCTCCTTGTGTCGCTTTCGCCGGCTAGCCTGCTACTTGTTAGCAGGGTAGCTGTGTCGCGCAGTCAGCGCTGTCTAGCGAAGCGGTCTGTGGAGAGAGGAGATGAAAACTTCGGGGTGAAGAAAATGTGCCGGACCAGCTTTCGCTAGCCCAGCAGTCCGCAGGAAAAGATTCTCTGTATGCTCTTTGTAGGGAGCGAGCTCACCTCTGGTCGAGCGATGAAAATACAGAGAAGATCCGAGAAGAGTGTTTCAGGTTTAAGCGAGGTGAAGGGCAATAAGAGAAAGATGGATGGGCGTCAGCCGCTTAAGTATCCAGTGGGCGGGGCCTCTGGCGCGACACTGACGCCCTAGCCGTAAAGGCGTGAGTGTATTACTTCAGGTAACCGCACGGAGGCGCTGATTCCCATAGCAATTGTGTTGCACCGAGAGAACCAGACTGAAAGGGAATTCATTTTTAAAAGGAAGAAACCTCCAGCAGAACCAGGCTCAGGATGAGCTTCCATCTGCTTTGAGCTGCTGGGTTTGAGAGGACTGGAAGGAGAAACAGACAAACACAGAATGGCAAGTCCAGGTCCAGGTGTACTTTCGATAGGAGGAAAGACAAAAAAAGTTAAGGTAGAAATAATTACAAATACAAACATGTAGAGTAGAGCATGTAAAGACAGCGGCAGAGTGAGGAAATGTGGTCAGTTTGTCCTCCAGCAGTCTAAGCCTATAGCAGCATAACTAAGGGATATCTCAGGAAACCCAAGCCAACTTTAACTATAAAATTTATAAACAAAGAAAGACTTAAGCCTAGTTTTAAAAGTAGACAAGGTGTGAGCCTAACGGACAGAAAATGGAAGTTGGTTCTACAAGACAAAAATCTGATAATGACTATGTACATACAATGTCAGAAAACAGGGGTTTTGGATTCTGAAACAGCCAAACAACAAGAGTAAAAACAATAACAGTTTGATTCATTTTGCAGCAGAAGGGTTCAGGATCCAACTGTTGTGACATGTCCTCACAGGCAGTATGGAGAGAGCCACCAGTCAGCATTTCACAAGCAGGCGAGGTGGGGCAGTGCAGGATGATGTTTGTGTAACTGGTAGGAAGGCAGCTGCAGAGGGAGGCCTTTAATGCCGTGCACAGCAGACTAATCCAGGATCGTGATCTAGAAGGCAAAGCAGGGGTCAAGCACTGGGAGTCAGAGTTCCAATAACAAGTCCAAAGGGTGTTCCTTAATCCATTATCAGTGAGGCATGAAACAGTCATACCAGGGCCATGTGAGCAGAGGGGCAGAAAGAGTGGTATTTCCCAAAGATAAGGCATGAGGTCCAATAAAAAAAACAAAAACAATGTTTCATTGTCAGGCGTGAACAAGAAAAGGAACAATATGGCTGGATGTAGCACTACTTAATGTACCAAAGGACTAGATGGCATATACTGTAATGTTCAGAAGACTAAATTCATCTTGTCAATAATCAATGAAAACAATACAAAGAATAACCACTTTCAATACTGTATATTTAAAAAGGAAAAATTAAGTGAACAACACACAAAACATACATAGGATCCAAAAAATAAATACAAAATATATATACACAGTACTGCAATAGGTCTTCCTTATTAATGTGCACAAAAGTCCTAAATTTCCCCGGTCAGCACAGAGTCTGACAGACACACACGTGGAAAGTCCATTGGTTTGATTTGTCCAGATATTTGAGGTGAAGATGTCCAAGCGCTGTTTATTTCCAATGGATGACTAATTGATTGTGTGTCTGTATGATGAGAAGGAGGGGAAATACTACAGACCATCAGCCTCCTACCAGACCAGTATGGAGTGAATTTCAGGTTCTCCTGGGTCCAGCCAGTTGTCAGAAGCTCGCCATCCTTTAACCCTAAAAAGGGACACCTGGCCTGTATTGAAATAAACAGGACCAGTAAATTACCAGCCTGCTTGTTAACTAGACTTTCATACAGAAATAAATGCAATATTATCCACAATCAAATCTTTAAGACAAAAGAAGGGTTTCAGCATTTATGTCATTATCTTAAATATATATTTTGAATTCAAGGAGTTAGCTCATGTTACAATTGATGAGCAAAGTTAGCATTGGCCACCACCATAAACATGCTAAACAATTAAAAACCAGTGTATTCACTACTCACCAATTCCATATATAATTCAGTGCATGACAACTTGATGGCTCCAAGCTCACTGGGTGTTCAGATCTACATGATTTTTATATTGTGAGTTTAAAAATGAATATTAAACAAAGAGATAAACAGATTGTTAGGAAGCACAAACCTGTAGCTCCCTTGTCTCCAGCTTTCCCCTTCACACCTGACTGGGAAAGCTGGAGCAGGCCTGAATAACCCCCTCACTCTGCTCACTCTGCTCACATATGATTGTACAGCCACACTTCCAGGCTGTCATATTGTTAAGTTTGCAGATGATACAGCGGTGGTGGGATGCATCACAAACAATGATGAGTCCAGCTACAGACAGGAGGTGGAACACCTGGAGAGCTGGTGCAAAGAGAATAATCTTCACATGAATGTGAAGAAGACAAAGGAGATGATTGTGGACTTCAGAAGGAACAAACACACCCATGCCCCACTGAAAATAGGTGGGTCTGCAGTGGAAGTGGTCTCCAGCTACAAATACTTGGGTGTACACATGAATGATAACCTCAGCTGGAGCAACAACACCACCAGCCTGATCAAGAAAGGTCATCAGAGACTCTACTTCCTCAGACGGCTGAGACGAGCTGGTCTGAGCAGCCCAGTTCTCACCTCCTTCTACAGGTGTGCAGTGGAGAGCATCCTGTGCTCCAGCATCAACGTGTGGCATGGAGGCTGCACAGTTGAAGAGAGGAAAGCTCTACAGAGAGTGGTGAAGGCTGCACAGAAGTCTGTTGGAGTCAGTCTCCCCACCATCACAGACATTTACACCTCCAGATGCAGGAAAAGAGCCACCTGCATCATGAAAGACCTCACTCATCCAGCACACTCACTCTTTGCCCCACTCCCCTCAGGACGGAGGTTGAGGAGCATCAAGTGTAGAACCACTAGACTGAGGAACAGCTTCTACCCTGAGGCTGTTAGACTCATGAATAAATAAAAATAAAATAAAAAATAAACACTGCAAAATATCACATCATGCTGATGCTGATCTGTTTTCTTGTTGCTGTGTTCATCTGTGTTCATCTGTGACCATCTGCTCATACAAACTCATGTTCGTGCTGCTGTTTATTCCCACTATATTAAGCTTAGTGTATTACTAGTTGATGTTTTTCTTAGTTAATTCTAGATGTTATTACTGTTTTTCTCTTGCATTTGTTGTTGGATGTAACTGGGACCCCGTGTACATAATCTCGTTTTCATCACATGTACCACATGCGGTGCAAATGACAATAAAGACTCTCTGACTCTCTGACTCTGACTCTGACTCATGGTGTGGATGATTGGCTGAATGCACTGTGTGACTGACTGTCACTCTAATGCTGGATCCCCACCGCACGCATCTTGCGCAGCCGAAACAGCCACTTTACATTGAAAGTCTATGAGGGACGCGCATCTTGGAGCAGCGGGTCGTGTCGCGGTGCATCTACAGCATACAAGCAGCGCGAAAGTGAGCAGCAGCTGTTTCCTACTCCCGCGTCGCATCCGAGCAGCGACTGTGGAAGCACGGAATGCCGTGCTTCCACAGCTCGCTTCAGCTCGCTGCTCAGCAGCAAACAATCAGGACCAATCAGGAGAGACTCTGCCATGTGATCACGCAACATGTAAACAGGTAAACATGGAGGAGAAACTTACAGCAGGTCGTCAAACTGGGCGCGGGTGACACGGAAGTACCGCTGAAAGCGCTCCTCGTCTGCGCGCAGCTCCTGGATCAGATGGTGAAATTCACCGAATTCATGACGCCTCTCTAATGTGGGGTGAATCCAGAATCGTCGTTGTGCACGGCGTCTGCGTGTTGCTGCTTTGTAGATTAAGTACAACAAGGCAATTCTTCGTATTGCGTCCGCCATTTTTCTGAGACCGGAAATAAACAAACACCACCGGAAGAGGACCAACACGCTCCTCCTCCCACTGCAGACGCGTTAGATGAGGACAGTCATCTGTTGACAAGCAGCCAGTACAGTGCGTTTGGAGATTTTTGGAAGCGCGATATGCTTTAGGTGAGGATGAGGCATAACCCAGTGGTTCTTAACCTGGGTTCGATCGAACCCCAGGGGTTCGATGAGTCGGTCTCAGGGGTTCGGGGGGGCTCTGCGGCGGAGGTTAAAAAAAAAGCCCTGGAATATTTTATACCATTTGTCACAACATATCTCTGCGAGCAATCCTTTTCGAGGATGCTGGACATAAAAATGAAGAAAAGGAACAGACTTTGCTGTGAAGATGACATGAGAGTAGCCCTTGCCAAGGTGAAGCCACGCATATCCGAACTCCCAGAAACAACAGCAGAAGTCACACTAATGTTAAATTCTTAAAAATTCATTTTTTTATTTTTACCGTAATTAGAAAAATTGTACAAAAATATTTTTGGGGGATGAAACTCTTATGGGGCCAGAATAAAGTAATACCGTAATTTGTTGTGAGTTCATGCACTGTGTTGGTTTTGTTCTTTGAGCAAGGTGATGTTGATGCACGGCTCATTTTGTGCACCAGTAAATTGAATTTGGAATTTGGAAAAAAAAAATAATATATATATATATATATTTATTACCAAAGAAGGGTTCAGTGAGTGGGCATATGAAACTGGAGGCTTCGGTGCCTCATAAAAGGTTAAGAACCACTGCTCTAGAGCCTGTTTTGTGTGTGATTTCTCCTTCTGTCTGGCTCCTGAGTTAGTGAGGACGCTGTCTGCTCTGTGATACAGAGTCCTGATGACTCCTAATTTGTGCTCCAAAGCATGATGGGAGTCAAACTGTAAATACTGGTCTGTGTGGGTGTGTTTGCGGTACACCTCAGTTTCCAAATATCCTCTATCAGAAACTGAGACCTGAATACAGCATCTCAGACTGAGGAAGTCTTTCGGACGAAAGGCGAAACGTTTCTACAATTTTTTGCTTTGTTTTGTTTTTTGAATGTCCAGAGGACCAGACTTAGCTTTTTTAGATTAGTCCTGTTTTGTTTTAATTGGGTTAAACCATCTTGTATTTTTGGTTTTGTGAAACCTTCCGTTTCTGGAGCCAGGCCCGGAGGAGGGGCACGTTGGCGAGCGCCTGGTGGCCGGGCTTTCACCCATGGAGCTCGGCCGGGCACAGCCCGAAGAGGAGACGTGGGTCCCCCTTCCCATGGGCTCACCACCTGTGGGAGGGGCCAAAGGGGTCGGGTGCATTGTGGAATGGGTGGTGGCCGAGGGCGGGGACCCTGGCGGTCTGATCCTCGGCTACAGAAGCTGGCCATTGGGACATGGAATGTCACCTCTCTGGTGGGGAAGGAGCCTGAGCTAGTGTGTGAGGTTGAGAGGTTCCGGCTAGAAATAGTCGGACTCACCTCAACGCATGGCTCTGGCTCTGGAACCAGTTTCCTTGAGAGGGGTTGGACACTCTTCCACTCTGGAGTTGCCCCTGGTGAGAGGCGCCGAGCAGGAGTGGGCATACTTGTTGCCCCCCATCTTGGTGCCTGTACGTTGGGGTTCACCCCGGTGAACGAGAGGGTAGCCTCCCTTCGCCTACGTGTGGGGGGACGGGCTCTGACTGTTGTTTGTGCCTATGCGCCAAACGGCAGCGCAGATTACCCACCCTTTTTGGAGTCCTTGGAGGGGGTATTGGAGGGTGCGCCTCCTGGGGACTCCCTTGTTCTGCTGGGGGACTTCAACGCTCACGTGGGCAATGACAGTGAGACCTGGAGGGGTGTGGTTGGGAGGAACGGCCCCCCTGATCTGAACCCGAGTGGTGTTCTGTTGTTGGACTTCTGTGCTCGTCATGGATTGTCCATAACGAACACCATGTTCAGGCATAAGGGTGTCCATATGTGCTCTTGGCACCAGGACACCCTAGGTCGTAGTTCAATGATCGACTTTGTTGTCGTCTCATCTGATCTGCGGCCGCATGTCCTGGACACTCGGGTGAAGAGAGGGGCGGAGCTGTCAACTGACCACTACCTGGTGGTGAGTTGGCTCCGATGGTGGGGGAGGATGCCGGTCAGACCTGGCAGACCCAAACGTATTGTGAGGGTCTGCTGGGAACGTCTGGCAGAGTCTCCCGTAAGACGGAGCTTTAACTCCCACCTCCGGGAGAGCTTTGAACACGTTCCGAGGGAGGCGGGGGACATTGAGCCCGAGTGGGCCATGTTTCGCGCCTCTATTGTCGAGGCAGCTTATCGGAGTTGTGGCCGCAAGGTTGTTGGTGCCTGTCGTGGTGGCAACCCTCGAACCCGGTGGTGGACACCGGCGGTGAGGGATGCTGTCAAGCTGAAGAAGGAGTCCTATTGGGCCTTTTTGGCCTGTGGGACCCCGGAAGCAGCAGATAGGTACCGGCAGTCCAAGCGGCATGCGGCTCGGGTGGTTGCTGAGGCAAAAACTCGGGCGTGGGAGGAGTTCGGAGAGGCCATGGAGAATGACTTCCGTACGGCTTCGAGGCGATTCTGGTCCACCATCCGGCGTCTCAGGGGGGGAAAGCGGTACGCGACCAACACCATTTATGGTGGGGATGGCGTGCTGTTGACCTCAACTCGGGATGTTGTGAGTCGGTGGGCGGAATACTTCGAAGACCTCCTCAATCCTACTGGCACGTCTTCCACTGAGGAAGCGGAGCCTGGGGACTTTGGGTCGGGCTCTCCAATCTCTGGTGCTGAGGTCGCCAAGGTGGTTAAAAAGCTCCGCGGTGGCAAGGCTCCGGGGGTGGATGAGATTCGTCCTGAGTTCCTTAGGGCTCTGGATGTTGTGGGGTTGTGTTGGCTTACGCGACTCTGCAATATCGCGTGGACATCGGGGGCAGTTCCCTTGGATTGGCAGACTGGGGTGGTGGTTCCCCTATTCAAAAAGGGGGACCGTAGGGTGTGTTCCAACTATAGAGGGATCACACTCTTAAGCCTCCCTGGTAAGGTCTATTCAGGGGTTCTGGAGAGGAGGGTCCGTCGGATAGTCGAACCTCGGATTCAGGAGGAGCAGTGTGGTTTTCGTCCTGGTCGTGGAACACTAGACCAGCTCTACACCCTCAACAGGGTCCTGGAGGGTGCGTGGGAGTTTGCCCAACCAGTTTACATGTGCTTTGTAGACTTGGAAAAGGCATTCGACCGCGTCCCTCGGGGGGTTCTGTGGCGGGTACTCCGGGAGTATGGGGTACCAGGCCCTTTGATATGGGCTGTTAGGTCCCTGTACGACCGGTGTCAGAGCTTGGTCCGCATCGCTGGCAGTAAGTCAGGCTCGTTTCCGGTGAGAGTTGGACTCCGCCAAGGTTGCCCTTTGTCACCGATTCTGTTTATAACTTTTATGGACAGAATTTCTAGGCGCAGCCAAGGTGTTGAGAGGATCCGTTTTGGTGGCCTTAGAATCGCTTCTCTGTTTTTTGCAGATGATGTGGTCCTATTGGCTTCATCAGCTCGTGATCTACAGCTTTCGCTGGAGCGGTTTGCAGCTGAATGTGATGCGGCCGGGATGAGGATCAGTTCCTCCAAATCCGAGGCCATGGTCTTGAGCCGGAAAAGGGTAGCGTGCCCTCTCCGGGTCGGGGAGGAGGTCCTTACCCAAGTGGAGGAGTTTAAGTATCTCGGGATCTTGTTCACGAATGAGGGAAAACTGGAGCGTGAGATCGATAGGCGGATAGGTGCAGCGTCCGCAGTGAAGCGGGCGCTGTACCGGTCTGTCGTGGTGAAGAGAGAGCTGAGTCAAAAGGCAAAGCTCTCAATTTACCGATCGATCTACGTTCCCACCCTCATCTATGGTCATGAGCTTTGGGTTATGACCGAAAGAACAAGATCTCGGATACAAGCGGCTGAAATGAGTTTTCTCCGCAGGGTGGCTGGACTCTCCCTTAGAGATAGGGTGAGAAGCTCAGTCATCCGGGAGGGACTCGGAGTAGAGCCGCTGCTTCTCCACATCGAGAGGAGCCAGTTGAGGTGGCTCGGGCATCTGGTTAGGATGCCTCCTGGACGCCTCCCTGGTGAGGTGTTCCGGGCATGTCCCACCGGGAGGAGACCCAGAGGAAGACCCAGGATACGCTGGAGGGACTATGTTTCTCGGCTGGCCTGGGAACGCCTTGGGATTCCCCCAGAGGAGCTGCTCCAAGTGGCTGGGGAGAGGGAAGTCTGGGCCTCCCTACTTAGGCTGCTACCCCCGCGACCCGACCCCGGATAAGCGGAAGAAAATGGATGGATGGATGGATGAAACCTTCCGTTGTAATAAATTATTTTACATTGCACTTTCCTCTGGACCTATATTTATGTTACACCCCCTGAACTCCTAGACCACGGGGGGTCGTAACACTAACACAGGGTTTGATAATCTGGCCCAGAGCTTATAGGGCAGGGAACATGTGTAACGAATGAGTGTTGATTGAGCTGTTTTCATTTATTCAGCCTTTTTACAGGTTAGTCCCATTGAGCCTCTGGGACTCATATACAAGATGCCTGATTTTATCAAAGTATTGACAACAAAGGCAACGGTAGACATAAAAATCATACAAACTGAGAAGAACAAATAAAAGAAAATGGTGTTAAAAATGAAAAAAAAATAAACAGCTAGGTTGTAAAGTGATGTAGAATACTAAAAACAAGAACATGTCTGCATTGATTTTTACCAGGAACTTAGCAGATGTTTGAAGCAACTAAGAGAGGTCAGTCTGGTTAACTCAAAATAGATTTCCTCCTTCTCACTCTTAAACTCATTTTTCCTCCTTCCCTTATCTCATTTTAAGCTGGTAACTAAATTTTTAAGCTAAGAGCCTACAGATAAAAGTAATACTGTCAATGTTTCCATCGTCACTTCATGGTTTTCTGGTTTATTGTCCATCATAGTTCAGAGGCTGTTGGGGAAGAAGCAGTTTTGTTTTTTGTTTCGTCAGACTGATGAAGCCATCCGGATGGAGGGCGGAACATCTCAGCACGAAAAAGAAACCATTCAGATGACCTGACTGAACATTGTTGGATTGTATACCTGGATTATTGAGCATGGACTTTGCTGTTTTGAACAAGTTTGACATGACTGTCGACGAGGGAGAGGGCGGACACCGAAGGAGAGGGCATGCCCCAGAGGCCATCTTAGAATCAGAAAAAGCTTTATTATCATTGTACCGAGATAACAAAACAATGATTCAAACAAGGATCCTGAGGAAATGAAATGTTCATTGAAACAGTTAAGAATAGCTACTTTGTCAATTATGTTTTGTGAATCCTTAATAATACAAGTAGGTAATTCATTAGATATTTCATCTCCAAACGAGGATCTAATCACTTTCCAAAATTTCTTGAGATCATTCAAATTTTGAGTAGTTTTATCAACATAAAAAGGGGAAATTTCCCTTTTTAACAAGGGAAGTAAAGCGATTTCTCAATTTCTTGAATACCAGCCAATCATTCTGAGTTTTAGAATACCTGACATTGGCCCAAGCATTATCTTGATCTTTTAACAAATTAGACAGCTCAGCCGTGAACCAGGGAATATTTCTAACCTTTACTTGAAATTTACTAAGAGGGGCATGTTTATTAATAAAAAGTTAAAAGCATCATAAAATATTTCCCAGCCAATTCTACATCATCAAAAAGTGATATTCTTGACCAATCAAACAACCATAAATCATGATGGAAAGCTTGCTCACAAAAATGTTTTATATCCCTTTTCTGTAAGAGTATGATTGCCTGCAGCCCCTCATCCAAGATGGCCGCTAATCAACAACACCTGATGGCCATCAACCTGATGAGGATCATCTCATACATAAGGCTGCAGTCCTGTGGTACTCTTTGCTGGAGCATTGACCATCTTATGGTATTTATGCTTCTGGCCTGTAGATTAATATGAACTAAAGTGACACCATTTTCTTCTTGTCTCCAGTGTTCCTGCCTCCTCAGTCCTGGTTCCTCGAGCCCTGCCCTGGATCTCCTCATGCCCTGCCTTGATTCTGGTTCTCCTCCAGCCTGGTCCTGGTTCTACTCATGCCTCGCTTTGGTTCTCCTTGTGCCTTGCCTGTTCACCAGTTTCCAGCCTTCCTCGTTTAACTGGACTCCCTGGTCTCATCCGTCTCTGGAACTCTCCCGAGGATTTGGAGTTGGACACAACAACATCCTCAAACCTGTGAGAGAGAAATATCATTGCTTTAATATTGCCTGTCGCCTGCCAACCTCCTCTGACCATCTCTCTCCTCTTCCAGGAGCTGCAGAGAAGCTACGGTTTTCAGTTCACTGTAAATAATAAACAGTTACTTTGGTACTCACCTGTGTTTGCCTTGTTCCGGGTCTCATACCACTCTGGGTTCCCTGAGTCATAACATTTCCAGAATCAAATGAGGACTTGATTTCATGAGTTTAGCTTTTCTGAAGATGGCTATAGCACAAAGGTCACTTACATCATTTGCAAATATTCCAACATTTGAATATTAATGTGGCAAATTAGTCAAACAAATCAAGAAGAGAGGATTTTGCAAGAACTTTAGGGTCTGGGCGTGTTGCCTAATTAACCGTTTGTGTTAAATTAAGAACATCACAAACAGATTTAAAACAGGCAAGGACTGGAGATAACCAGTCCCAATTTAAGTCTCCTGTGAAAATTATCTCTCTCAAAGCTAAATTTGAGAGCTGATAATTTAAGGCGGACAAGGCCTCATTATTAGCTGATAGTGACATATAGCATCCCACAATCGTGATAAAGTGGCCCTGAAAAAGTTCCAACTTCAAGGCAAGAAATTTTAACTGTCTACTGAAGAAAAGACATGACTGAACAGTAACATGAAATTTCTGCTTGACATATATCGCAATGCCACCACACTTTTTAGGATGATCACATCGAAATACATTGTAACTTTTGATGGAAATCTCTGTAATGGATTTTTTTAGCCAAGTTTTTGACACAACCAGTATGCCAGTGTCAGATGAACTGGCCCAAATTTTTACTTGATCTAGTTTGGTCAACCTTTGTCCAGCTCGCTTGGAACAACCAGCAAATCGGCTTCATTTTGTTGCGCCACCTCAGCGAAATGCAGCTAATTTGACCATTGAAGTGCATTTATTGTCAGGATTTACTCTGAAGGCATACAGGTATGGGCAGGCAGGGACTCAGACTCAGAAAAGTTACAAAAATAAATACTTTAATAATAATGAGAAATTAAAGAGCTGGCGTGGTAGCATAAACTTACAAAAACCATGGGCAACAGGCTAGACTTGGTAGGAACAAACATGGGAGACCTAAAGATGACGTGACAAAGGACAAGTTTCCCAGACCAACTATATATACACATACAAGTCAGGATGCAATTACAAAAAGCTGGAGACACAAGAAGAAATCAATTAAGACATGGAAGAGGAAAACAAGGTGTAACGACAAGCGATAGCCACAGGATGGAGCCATCCTTACAGTACCACCCTCAAGGACACCGCTTGGTGTCCTCAAGAACCCCCTCCCCCCAAAAAAAAAGACCAAGGCGGGTGAAGGGAGGAACTGCAAGGGTGGTGGGCCCAAACAAAGACACACAAGGACAAAAACAACAGAAAACAACCTAAACAAACTAGAACACAAAAAGTCTGGGCGGTCAGCGGAACAATCATCAGTCTAAGACTAGTCGGCTGGGAGGCCGTCCCTCAAGCAAGAGCACGTCGGATGGGCGGCCGGGAGGCCATCCATCAGAGGCCACAGGCGAGGAATCGGAGGTCATAGGCAAGAAGTTGTCAGGCGAGGAGTTATCTGGAGGCGAGGAGTCATCTGGAGGTGAGGAGTCGTCTGGAGTTGAGGAGTCGTCTAGAGGCGAGGAGTCGTCTAGATGCAAGGGTTCGGGCGAGGAGTTGGGCGAGGAGTTGTTTAGAGGCGAGGAGTCAGGCAAGGAGTCATCTAGAGGTGAGGAGTCGGGCGAGGAGTCGTCTAGAGGTAAGGAGTCGAGCGAGGAGTTGGCTGGAGGCGAGGAGTCAGGCGAGGAGTCGTCTGAAGGTGAGGAGTCAGGCGAGGAGTCATCTGAACGTGAGGAGTCGGGCAAGGAGACGTTTGGAAGCGAGGAGTCGGGCGAGGAGTTGTCTGGAGGCGAGGAATCGTCTAGAGGCGCGGAGTCAGGCGAGATGTCATCTTGAGGCGAGGAGTCGGGCGAGATATCGTCTAGAGGCCAGGAGTTCGGCAAGATGTCATCTAGAGGCAAGGAATCGGGCGAGATGTCGTTTGGAGGTGGCGAGAAGTCGGGCGAAGAGGCGTTGGTGGCGAGAAGTCGGGCGAAGAGGCGTTGGTGGCGTTAGGACCCTCTGTAGGCGTTGAGGCGTTAGGACTCTCTGTAGGTGTCGGCGGTGTTGGGACCCTCTGTAAGCATCGACACATCTATGGCACGGGGACCCTCTATAGGGATCGAGGCGTTGGTGGTGCAAGGACCCTCTGTAGACGTTAAGGCGTAGGTGGTGCAGGGACCCTCTGTAGACGTCGAGACATCTGCGACCCGGGGACCCTCTGTAGACGTTGAGGCGTCAGCGGCATTGGGACCCTCTGTAGAGGTCGAGACGTATTGCAGCATTGGAGAGTTGGGATCTTCGGTGGTATAACCAGGAGCCAAAGAGCCAGAACCAGGAGCTGAAGAGCCAGAACCAGGAGCCGAAAAGCCAGAACCAGGAGCCGAAGAGCCAGAACCAGAACCAGAAGAACCAGAACCAGGAACCGAAGAGCCAAAACCAGGAGCCGAAGAGCCAGAGCCAGGAGTAGAAGAGCCAAAACCAGGAGTCGAAGAACCAGAACCAGGAGTCAAAGAGCCAGAATCAGGAGTTGAAGAGCCAGAACCAGGAGCCGAAGAGCCAAAACTAGGAGTCAAAGATCCAAAACCAGGAGCCAATGAGCCAGGCAAGGCGTAGTCAACCAATGAGTCAGGCGAAGCGTCATCAGTCGATGAGTCGGGCGAAGCGTCGTCAGCCGATAAGTCGGGCAAAGTGTCGTCAGCCGAAAAGTCGGGTGAAGCGTTGTCAGCCGATGAGTTGGACGAGACGTCTGCAGGTGAGGAGTCTGCCGTAGAGTCTGCAGGTGAGGAGTCTGCCATTGATTCTGCAGGCGAGGAGTCTGCCGTCAAGTCTGCAGGTGAGGAGTCTGTCATCGAGTTTGCAGGCGAGGAGTCTGCCAACGAGCCAGAAGCCAAAGAACCATGGGACGAAGAGCCAGGAGCCAAAGAACCACAAGATGAAGAACCAGGAGCCAAAGAACCATGAGACAAAGAACCAGGAGACAAAGAACCATGAGACAAAGAGCCAGGAGCCTAAGAACCAGGAACAAGAGCTGAAGAATCTGCAGGCAAGGAGTCTGCTGTCGAATCTGCAGGTGAGGAGTCCGCCGTAGAGTCCACAGGTGTCGAATCAGCCGATGAGTCTGCAAGCGTTGAATCAGCCAATGAGTCCGCATGCGTTGAATCAGCCGATGAGACTGCAGACGTCGAATCAGTCGATGAGTCCGCAGGTGTCGAATCAGCTGAAGAGTCATGAGATGAAGAGCCAGGAGCCAAAGAACCATGAAACGAAGAGCCAGGAGCCAAAGAACCATGAACAGGAGCAAAAGAGTCTGGAGTCGCTGGATCATTTGTGGTGTGTGCTTTCATAAACCTAATATTAACCAAAAGCTGCTGGTACACAAGTAGCTGAGTCAGACCGGGTTGTGATAATAAAAAATTCTCAATGAGGGAAAGCACCATGTCTATACAATTCGGGTTATTTTTAGCAGCGGTGAGTAAATTTGTAAAGTTCGGTTTATTTGGGTGATTTCATTAGGTTGAAACTGGTGTGTGTTGGGATCTGACATGGGAGTGATTCTATGCGGGTGATGGTGTTGAGTTCCACCCCTTCTGGAATCCTAGGAGGTGAGGCCACGGGACCCACCCCCACAGAGACACTAGGCCCGATTACAGGAAACTCGGTTCCGCCGAACCAAGTTCGGACAGTTGGTTGTTATGTAGACGTGGTGGAACACTTCCAGGTCCATTTTTTTGCCGTTCCGGCGGCAGAGACGAGGAAGGGGAACCAGGATAGAGCAGAGCTCATCATTGATCTCTGCGTCTTCTCCCGATGTCTACCCCGAATAGCCGTACGGGGCCGAGGATACGGAGGGAATGGACTCACGAGTCAGGCGGTCCCTCCGGAGCTGAGTCCTTCTTTCCTCTTCGAGAACCAGGAGAGGGGTAAGCAGAATCTCCATCTCCCGGCAGAAGTCCTCTTGGGCCGGTACAGGATGGATCCGAAAACCACTGTAGCAAAACACGGTCTCCATCCACATGGACTCAAGAGGTAAGTAATTTTCTGAGGAGAACCCTGCCCGCTGGTGTAGGTCGCGTCGTACTGTCAGGATTTACCCTGAAGGCAGGTACAAAACCAACTGGGTAGGCAGGGACTCAAGACTCAGAAAGTTACAAAAATAAATACAGGTAGTCCTCGACTTAAGCCATTTCCTCCATTTCTCCATCCCTCCTCTGGATTCTAAATTTGTTTACATTGTAAAACCGCCGTCCATAAAACAGCTGCTTTTCCACAGTTGCTACCTGTCCAGCTTGCTCCAACAAGTTGTTTTTTTTGAATGTCCAGAGGACCAGACTTAGCGTTTTTAGAGACTACAGGCAGCTGTAGCCTCCGCAGCTAGCAAAACCGGAAACTGTCGGAAACTGCGTAGATCGGCTTCAAAATAAAAATATGTATGTATATATATATATATTTATATATATATATATATATATATATATATATATATATATATATATATATATATATATATATATATATATATATATATATATACAGGTAGTCCCCGATTTACGAGCGCTCTGATCTGCGAGGTTCCAGACTTACGAGCTGCACATTTTTGGAAAAAACGAAAAAAATACTGAGTTTTCATGTGTTTTTTCACTACAGTTAGCTAGTTAAGCATATAAACACACGTTTCCGATCATTTTTATGCACTCAAAAGTAGTTTTTAGATGAAAATAGAGTGTTTTTAGGCGCGCTAGCGAAAACCGTTCCAATTTACGAGCGGATTTCCGGATTTACGAGCGAAATGGCGGCCGTTCCAAATTACGAGATTTCCGGTTTACGAGCGCCTCGTTGTAACGGATCTCGCTCGTAAATCGGGGACTACCTGTATATATATATATATATATATATATATATATATATATATATATATACATATATATATATATATACATATATATATATACATATATATATATACATAT